>PVIH01024376.1:0-22870 GCA_004025045.1 Sigmodon hispidus | reverse complement strand
AATTGAGAATCAATCTCCCCAAGGACCCAGCAATACCACTTCTGGGTGTATACCCTAAAGAGGCACATTCACACTCCAAAGGTATTAGCTCAACTATGTTCATAGCAGCATTATTTGTAATAGCAAGAACCTGGAAACAACCTAGATGTTCCTCTACTGAAGAATGGATTAACAAACTGTGGTACATCTACACAATGGAATACTACTCAGCAGTAAAAAAACAATATCCTAAAATTCGCAGGCAAATGGATGGATTTGGAGAATATCCTCCTGAGCGAAGTCTCACAAACTCAGAGAGATAAGCAGGGGATGTACTCACTCACTAGTGGTCTCTAAACAAACAAACAAGAAAAAAAAAAGCCAAACATGCCCAAGCAGCAAACCACAACCACTGAACAGCTTGGGATCAGAAACACCCTGGACTGACCCTTCGAACCCCACTCCAACTATAGGAACACCTGACTCACTCTTGAGGGAGGGGGGACAAAACTGGATTTGGCCAGGAGTGGAGACTGATCCAAGCATTATTAGGTCAGTGGGACCATAGGACTGTCTGCTCCCTGCCCAGGGAGGGGATGGGGAGTTGCAGAGAAGAAAAATGACCAGATGTGGTGGGAAGGGGAAGGGACCTTGAATGAGGATATACAGGAATGGGAAAAAAAATTTCAGAGAGAAAGCTGAACACATAGTAAATATATGTGTAGCAATCTTATTTGCATTACCACCCTTGATAAGCCATGCTTATGATTCTTATCCTGTTCATAGTTATTGTTAACTTTTCCTCATTCTAAATTCATGTTACTGGTTTTTTTGTTAAATACAAAATAAAGAAGGAAAAAGAAAAAAAAGAAAAGATAAAAAAAATAAAACTCACTAATAGACTTTAAGCAAAAACATTTTTTTCATTGAAAGATGATGGGTGAATAAAGTGATTTAAAACACATATACACAAAACAAAACTTCTGGTTTGTCTGTAGAAGGATTGCTTAGCAGAAATTTGTGGTGGCCATAGTGCATCCGTGGGCCTTAGGAGTTATCTGTAGGTATTCTACAGTAATTTTTACTCCTATGGTTGCTTGAATGTATTTATATTCTGTGCTAAGCCTTAGATACAGAATGGGATTAGCAAAACAGAACAAAAATCTCTATGGCCTTGAAGCTTACTATTTTGAAATGGTATTGCTAGATACAAATGTACAAATTTTATTAAAAATATTGAAGCAGAATTTAAAAGAATGCTCTGGCATGAAATATGAGTAGAGTTGAAGGAAGAACTTTGTTAGACCAATTCAGCTGTGGAGACCTTGAGCCAAAGCATTCTTTATTAAAAAAAAAAAAAGTTGGAACAAGAAGTTAGAAGACAATATCAAGATACACACTCACACTCCAATGGCATTAGCTCAACTATGTTCATAGCAGCATTATTTGTAATATCAAGAACCTGGAAACAACCTAGATGACCCTGAACTGGAGAATGGATTAACAAATTGCTGTGGTACATCTACACAATGGATTACTATTCAGCAGTAAGAAAAAATGATATCCTAAAATTTGCAGGCAAATGGATGTATTTGGAGAATATCTTCTTGAGCAAAGTATCACAAACCCAGAAAGATAAGCAGGGAATGTACTCACTCATAGTGGACTCTAAACATCCAAAAAAAAAAAACCAAACAAAAACAAATAAACAAGCAAACAAAAAGCAATGCATGCCCAAGGTGCAAATCACAACCACTGAACAGATCAGATCAGAAACACCTTGAACTGACCCCTTGGATCCTACTCCCCCTAGAGGAACACCTGACTCAGTCTTGATGTTGGGGGAGAAAACTGGATTTGCCAGGAGTGGAGGCTGAACTAAGCAATACTGGGACCTTGGGACCTTGGGACCACCTGCCCATGGGGGGTATGGGGAGATGTAGAGAAGAGAGAATGACCTAATGTGGTGGGTGGGGGAAGGTATATTGAAAAAGGACATACAAGGACAGAAAATGTGACTTCTTTATTCATAATAAAAAAAGTTAGAAGACAATATCAAAAAGGCAATTAAGTCAAAAGATATATAGTCTCACAGAATGTTAATAATATTTATTTTTGGCTAATTTATTTATAGTATTTTGTATTAGCAGGTCCTAGCAAATACTAAGAAATTGTTCTACTGTTGAGCTATATCCTGGCATATTTTCTTGCTATTCAGTTGGTTCCATTGCTTTTGGTATTGTCGGAAGGCAGAGTTACCATCATAGTAATATGTGGCAGAGCCAAGAGGCTTACCTCATGTTAAAGACATAAAAAAGTGAGATGGAAGCAGAAATCAGGAGTTCTAGCAATCCCTTCAAGCTATGATCACAAAGACCAGAAGACTCTCAATAAACTCAACCTCTTTAAGTTCCCACTCCCATTCAAAACTACCAACTTCAGGAACAATTATTTCCCACTGGATCTCTGAGGGAGCATGTACATTAGTACAAGCAACACAAAGAGCAGGAGGTGTTCTATCTAAATTCCTACCTTGACTTACAAAAAAGAGATTATTGCATAAAACAAATACTATATGTTAGAGGATACAGTAAGAAATTCATGAAAAACATGGTATGCTTTATCAGAGAAGGCTGGAAATGCATAATGGACGTATCTTGAACATTTCTACCTGGCAGAAAGCCCTTGATGTCCCTGGGAAAGGACAGGAAGGCACTAAGAATAGTGTCGTACATACTCAGAATTACTTACAATCACTTCAGCAGAGCATTGTGGATGGCATCAAAAGATGACTGCTATAGATGAGTGCAAATACTGTTATAATATACACTAGCCAAAAAGTTATCATAACAATCACAAACCAAATCCATTAGCTTAACAGACAATCAATGTTTGAGCTCCTTTCTCATGTAGCAATATCCCCACAAATCATTTCTTTGTGACCCAGCATCTGTCCAGTTCTTAATTCAAAGCTTCAGGAGTCATATGCTCTGCTGGCTTCTGCCTACAAAGCCATTTTAGATGGAAATGCTGTTAATAGTCTGAGAATTATAAAGGGCAAAAAATAAGAATAGGAAATATATTTTTAATCAATGATAATATACCTTGGTGTTGTTTAGTTCACTATTAATCAGCAAAATTAAATTGTTTTATGTATACATTTATACATATGTAATATATCTCGTGTATACATATGCTATATGTAGGATATCTATACTAGCTAATATTGCTATGTTCCACTCTAAACATCCCAAGTCAAAGCCAGTCTCAGAACTAACTCATTGACCCTAAATTTCTAGGGGGATATAATTGATGGTATTAGGTTCAATATTATCCAAACCTTTGTTGTGAACTTTTATGAAGGTTATATTGCCTTCTAGTAAAGAATTAAAAAAAAATCTCAGGAAGTATACTCTATCAATTTGTCAGAATCTCATCTATGTTTCTCTTTTGTCTTATTCATGAGGACAAAACACTGTGAGAAGTTCAAGTTTCATTAAACTTACACTTTTCTCCTTCTTAGATGCACCATTCTCTCCCTCTGATTTAATGATTGACTGACCTGCATATATTTTTGTCCATTTAGCAACATGAATGACTCTATGTTTTAAATTAGTCTTCACATCTTATGAAATTATATTCTTGTTAATGGGCTAATAATCATAGAAACTGACAAACCTTTATGGGATGTCACAGAGTTCAAACAGAAGGTTTCCTTGGCTGTTAATTGTCATTTAGCTGCCAATTTAAGAGGATTTAGTAAGTCACAGAACACACATCTCTGATGACACCAATTTTACATAGAAAGAAAATACGTTTTTAATATTTTGTTTTATAAACCTGATATCTTCTTATGTTAGAATATATTTAATATATGTATCTTTCTATTTCTTACATATATACATACATACACACACACATATATATATATATTATATGTGGGTGAATTTTGAAAATATTTTGTAGGGGCTCATATCTATAACCCTCAGGAGGCTGAGACAAGAGGATTTTGACAGATATAAGGCTAGCTAGAATTAGTTAGCTTGGGCTGTTGAGTGAGACCTTGTCTCAAGATGCTTATATGTGTAAACATTCCCCAGACCTTAAAAGTATATTTGGAAGGATAACAAGCATGTTGAGTTGATTTCAATATCACACAGTATAAAACATTGTACTTAACCTACTCTCAGATCCCAAGAAGAGTTAGGAATCAGAATTCAAGGTTTGTACTATAATGTTTAGAGGAGTATTAATCTAAATAAAAGGCAAAAAAACCAAGTGTCTATCTAATGACTGGACTGATAAAGCATAACATATGTAGTTAATGAAAAACATTTCTGCAATCAAAAGAAACTGCATTTTCCTCCATGAACAAACGTTGTGAAACTTGAGAAAAACATGCTAAGAAAACTGTACACAAATCACAAATATTAAATAGGCTGACTTATAATACCTAGAAAGAGACAAATTCATTGAGATAGATAACAAAGAAGTTATTGGAGACTAAGAAGATAAGGAGCTAGCAAGTATTGGTCACAGAATTTTATATGAGGTGCGGAAAAATTCCCAGACTCTGTAAGACCTGAAGGTTTTCAAGCATTGACTCTTCTTTCAAGAACACAAATATACATGTGTAGAATAGGCTGAAAATAAATACATCGTGCATATTTTACAACAATAGCAAAACTAAACATAATGACTTGAACTGAAATTTTTATTGGAAAATGTTTTAAATTTGAGAACCTATTGCTGAGAAATCTTTGTTGGTGAAGTTACCTGCAATAACTTATTCACTTTGTTTGAGGAGACATAAAACACTGACTTCTAGATGCTTATTTATTCTTGTGCCTCTATCTGCTTCAGAGAGATACTGCTGTGGAAGTATATTTACTTTACTGGGATGGGCTTTGAATTCTAGTTTATTTTTCCTGTATCTCACTTCAATTTTCTACCCCACACCATACCTCAGGAATGGTATTTATCACTCAAGCACAAAATTTTTAACTTCACATACTTTATGGATTCAATTCAGGTACATAAAAGTAGAATAAGCATGTACAAAATTTTAATTGGTTTATGAAATAGGTAAGAGGATGCCTTGATCTGTATAAGATGTTCTAATGCCTATCTGATGTGCTTCTAGGATTTTCTCTTGTTTAAGTATAAAGTTTCTCAGCTGTCCCTTCTCTATATCTGAGTTATTTTATGCAGCAGCAACATTCCCTTCCATTTTGAGGGGTAAACCAAGTTTTACTGATAATGACATTGTCTTTTAGCCTGACTAATAATTCACCTCTAGCACACCCAAAATCAAATTAGTTTGATTAATACTTTTCTAAAATACAGATAGAAAACTTGCAAATACTTTGTTATAAGGAATGGGGTTCAGACAGAACCAAGATGGTAAATGATGGGGACTCCAAGAAGATGCTTAGGATGATAGACAAATTGTATACTTAGATTAGATGATGTATGCTAGATGTGAACGCTCAGTTGACTTACACTGAATGGGGTCTTTTCCCTTGGGTAAGTCACATTTCAATAAATGTAGAATCAAAAGGCACTCTCCTTCTCTAGTTATCAGGGTGAACACTATACATGATAATTAAGGTAAACTAATAAATAAATGGAGCTAACTTAACTAGGGCTCAATAAATAAAGTGATAGAAAGTAATTCTCAAAGATGAGGCTGAAGCTACAGAAGCAGATACTGAGATTATGGCTGAGAAACAACTCTGTGACGTGCTAAACTGAAAGAATGTGTGGAAAGAAACATTTGAATGTAAAGATGTGGAGGTCAGCTAGTAGAAAACTGCTCCACAGCTACAGATGGACACTCAGAGTCTTCCTCCAGGCCTTTTCCTAAGGAAAGTTTCATCCATTTAAACATGTGACAATGATCATGAGTAGAGAAAGAGTCAACACTTTCAGGGTTGACTGGATACTCTGTCTAAGCTGATAACAATTCCTAAAATCCAGTGAGACTCTGTAACCATCTAAAACAGTAGTTCTCAATCTTCCTAATGCTGTGACCTTTTAGTACAGTTTCTTATGTTGCAGTGACCACTAAAATAAAATTATTTTGTTATTCCTTTATAACTGCAATTTTGTTTCTGCTGTTAATTATAATGTAAATATGCTGGGTATCTTACATGCAACCCCTGTGAAATGGTGAGTTAAAACATCAGTGCACCTCTTTCTGGATGTGCTCTTTAGTCCCTCTGGATCCCAGGACAGGAACAAATACCTGTATAGACTTTCCTGTGTCAGTGTACTAAAAGCAAAAGACAGATAAACAAGTTTATCACAGTTTTCCTCTGGTCTACTGTTTTCTGTTACTTAATACTTATCTTCGCTTCTGGGATGCCAGTCTTGATTAAGGCCTACTTCCTCATCCCATGCTAAAACCACAGATTTTAAATTCTCTGAGCATCTTTCATGACTGTGTGGTTATAACTTTGAAAATGCATCAATTCTACAGTATTATTTCCTTAGTTAAATACTGATCTTATATTAGCTGTGTGCACTGAGATGAGAAGAGACAGTAATAACCAAGCAGCAGAGAACATCTGTAGTCATTAGAGATGGCATCATAACAACATTTTTAACTGCTAGGAACTAAAAGAGCTTGCAACATATCCTGTGCCATAAACAGAGAACAGAAGCATACTTCCCTCTGGTGAAAGTTGAGATTATATGATAATAAAAAATAATCATGATAATGATTGGTTATTATTCATAATATAAAAATAAAATTCAGGAATCTCCTGAATATACTGAAATCTCAGTAATACAAATCATACAAAAATATGAGCAAATGAAAATCTCTTATTGCAGTAGAATAAAATTTCGGAAAAAAAAATTTTCTTTGTAAATTTAATACATTTCAAAAGTCTCCTTTAATCACATAGGCAGTTACCCCAATTGTTATCACTTCATCAAGTGACTTATGGAAACACATGCAAATATCCACAACCAAGCACAGCGAAGCACTGGGCCAAGCTTAGGCAATTCTATTGAAGAGAGAAAGGATTATATGAGTTGGTGTGTGTGTGTGTGTGTGTGTGTGTGTGTGTGTGTGTGTGTGAAGATTAACACCCAGAAAAACAATTAGCCTGGATTCATAGGAGCTCACAGACTCCAAAGCCTGCATGGGACCTACATAGACCATCTACATATGTATAACAGTTATGTAGCACAGTCTACTTGTAGGGCTTTTAGTGGTGGAAGCAGGGCCTGTCCCTAATGCATTGGCTGGCTTCCATAAACCTATTTTTATATTATATTACTTTGTCTATCTTTAGTAAAAAGAGAAAGGCTTAAGCTTAGTCCTACCTCAATGTGATATGCCATACCCTATAATACATGCTATTAATCCCATAATCAAGAGTGAGGTACTATAAATATATGCCTAGCCTGATTGTCATAGCAAGTTGTTGGCCAGACAGAGTTACAAAACAAGACCTTATTCCAAAAAATATTATGTAATCTTGTAGCATCACTCCCAGGTTTTGTACTTATTATGAACAGAAAGGCAATACTGTCATCTATTCACTATATTTAATGCCCAGTCCACCATGGAAGAAAATTTACATCTTTTATTTCAAGATGTGCTACACAAAGAACCCAAGCTCACATCGGTGACATTCATGATAAACACACACAACTAATTATAATGAAATATCAGATAGATGTAAATTTAAAAATACCCTAGGTCATTTATATTCTTCAAATATCAGTGTCAAGGAAAACTTGAGAAACTGTCTGAGATCCAAAGAGATTAAACTACAGAAAAGCTTAATACCACCCAGACTAAATTCTACACTGAAAAACCCATAAGGAGGGCATTACTGGAGGGAAAATGGCAGCTTAAGTTTTCTCTGTGAAGTAGACAATCATATTTTACTAAAACTTTATTATTTGTAATGTGCTGCTTTTGGTAATTAAAATAAAAGCTATTAATATAATTTTATTTGCAAATATGAACTGCCTTCATTTTTTATAATGTGACATAAAACCTGAAATCTTTATTCAAATTGTTGAGGAAAATATCATATTTCAGAGGGATATGATGAAGCAAACAAGTTAAAATTTAAATGATTATAGAGTCTGAATTATGGGTATATGGAGTCCTGCTATTTTCACATATACAGAAATGGGCAACTAAAATAAAAGTCTACAGAAACTATCTTATCTTTCACTTTAAAACTACCAATTCCTCTCTAATTTTTCTTCCTAGCGAAAACCCTGATGTCTCCAGTTCTTTCTGTTCCTTGGGAGCACAAGGGCTTGCAACCAAGAAGAGGTGGAAACAAATAATGAGAGAAGGAGATGACTGAATGAGAGGAGAAACAAAGTGAGAGGAAAAAAAAAAGATGTGAAGATTAATAGAGGAAGCCAATGTGGGGTTAGAAAAAGAACGGGTGCTAGGGAAACCTCCAAGAACTCACAGGATGTCGCTGCCTAGGTCTCCAATAATGAAGGTGGTACCTGGACAGGATTTCCTCTATAATCAAACAAACAGCCACTCTAAGTGTCATCACAGAGCCTACATCCAACAATAAATGGAGGTGGAGGCAGAGATACATGGCTGAACACTGGACTGAGCTCCTAATCCAGCTGAGAGCAGGGGAGGAGAGTCTGTATAAACAAGGGCATAGTAATTATGAGGAAAATTCCCACAGTTGTGGCTGGCTAGAGCTTTGAGGAGCTCACTGAATCAAGAACGGCCACTGGGAAACCATTGGGAAAAATGTGTTAGGACCTCCAATGATAGGCAATTGTCCACTGACATGGGCAGTATGTGGAGCCTCGGGGAGGGATCAGACTGTTTATGTGCATGGGCTGGCACTTCGGAGTCCATTGCCTCCAGATGAACACTTAGCCCAGTCTTGATATTAGGATGAGGAAATCTGACTTGCCTGAAGTGGATGTGTCACACTGAGCTGACACACTTTTTGCCCACTTGGGACTTTTTGTCCTTTTTGGAGAGGGGATGGGGGGGTAGACTGAAGGCTGACTGGGAGTAATTGGGAGGAAGAAAAGGAGAGGAAGCAAGGTGATACATGGATTAAAAAAAAGAAGCATTATTTCATATTAAAAAAGACAAATTCCTAAGATTAATATCTTAAAACAAGAATAACAAGAATTGTCTGTTTACATTTCTCATTCTGAATATGGCTCAGCAGGCAAGCTTAGCTCTGTTTATTAATTTATTGATTGATTTTATACTCACTTTCTCATTCAGTAAATTGACAGGTAACTATATATATATATATATATATATATATGCTTTTTCTATCATTTACAACATGATGCTTTAGCATTTATATGCACCATAGAATTATTAAATTTAGCTGATGAAAACTCATGATCTACCCCATAGTTAATTTTTGTAGTGAGAACATATATACTCATTATAATCAAAATTAGAATATATTGTTACTATCTACTGATGTATTTCTGTGCAATAGATTTCTGAAACTTAGGTTACTGAAATTAACCTTTTATTCAAATCCTTTTACTTATATCTCCAATTTTTGGTCCATTATACTTTCCTCCTTTAATATTTTAAAATTCTGTAGTCAGAAGTACCTTTTTCCCACCTATCCAGTCCCACAGTCATTTAGTCCCAAATAAT
The DNA here is from genome assembly GCA_004025045.1 of Sigmodon hispidus. NCBI lineage: Eukaryota > Metazoa > Chordata > Mammalia > Rodentia > Cricetidae > Sigmodon > Sigmodon hispidus. Next base: position 13,251 of record PVIH01024376.1, on the reverse strand, counting down.
CACACAAAGGCTTATACCAATTATAAGCTCTTTGGCCTATGGCTCAGATCTAGCAGTTGCTAACTTTTGTGCTTTAAGTTATCCCTTTATTTGTACTTATGCTTAGCCATGTGGCTTGGTACCTTTGCTCATTGCAGCATTCTAGTCTTGTTTCCTCTGTGTCTCAATGGTGTCTACCCTGCTTTTTCTCTACCCAGAATTCTCCTTGTCTGGTTGCCTTGCCTCTACTTTCTGTCTAGCTTCTGACCAATCAACATCTTATTAAACCACTATTTATAATGATAAATGTTCACAGTGTACAAAAACATAGTCCCACAGCAAAATTCCATATATATTTCAGGGGATCCTAGAAAAATGGAGGCTGAAACAACTAACAGAACTTGCACTCACAAATCTGGCTGTCAACTGTTAACTCAGTCAGGCTTCATTCAGCTTTTCACTATTCTCTGTCCTTCTTACAACACCAAAGATACTGCATCGCATGGGTGGATTTTCTGAGAGGAATAGGTTACCTCTCAATTATTTTATGATTCTGTTTATTAAGTAAAATAACATAAGTTCCACTGTGGATAGATGAACACCCAGACTCAAATAGGAGAAAGTGTGGAATATACTTTTGATGAAAGACTGTTGAGGCCACATTGAAAAGAAGTCAGAGAAACAGAGTATGTTGGTACTCAGATAACATAAAATGCCATAAAACAAGGTTCATACAGATAGGAGAAAAGAAAAATAAAGGGGAATATTATGTCAAAGAAAACAAAATAATCAAAGAATAAATACAGAAAAAATAATTTTAAGTATTTGAGAAGTAACAAAAAATATGAAGGGAAAATGATAAGAGGAAAACAGAAAACAATGCATAAAATATTGTAAGAAAGTGTTAAAATAACTTTAAACTTTGAGGATTAATAACTAAAAGATAAAGAATAACCTATATATAAAAATAACACAGGTATCTATAATGAAAAATAAAACACTATTCTATACAAAATTCCATCTGTAATATAGAAATTTAAAATTAGTACTCACAATTTCTCATGTAATATTTGGCACAAATGTGATTACTATATGCCATCACCCTAATCTGAGGCTTAAATATAATTTAATTTACAATACAGATCATGTGTCTTCTGATATCAGGAAATATGAGGTATATGATGTCATCCATTTCAGATTCTAAATTAAAGTATAATTGGTAGCTTATGGGGGATTAAGAGCATAGAAGAACAAGCTATGTGGATCATGAAGAAAAAATATGATAAACTCAGGAATCAGAGTTTACAAGTGTCTCACTGGCCAGGTCCTTCAAAACTCCATGTCCTTAGGTCAAGAAGACAACCATTAATTATGAAAGCAAGAGACAAAATGAAACAGGTTGAGTATATGGGTTTGTTTGTGATTTCTGGAGTGCATGCACACTTGAATGCATCACATTTGAAGCATATCTTTCAGATAATATGAAATGTTGAAAATAAACTAGTATTACAAAGAAGATGGAGTTAGAGACTATTAACTGAATAGGCAGACTAAACAGAATACTGTTATAGTTTACTCTCTGAGGCTGTAATAAAACACAACTACTGAATGGGACTTAGGGAAGAGAGAATATATTTTATTTCTAGGTTATAGTTCATCATTTCAGGAAGTCAAAGTGGGAATTCAAGCAAGAAGGAACTAAAGCAGAAGCCATGGAGGAACACTGCTTATTGACTCAATCCTAGGCTTACTTCCTGCCTGCCTTTGTGATCCAGAATTACCTGTCCAGGTATAGCAGCATTTACAGAGCTGTTATCTCCCTCATCAATCCACTACCAAGATAATGTCCTACAAAAATAGCCATAGAGAAATCTAATCTATGTGATTCTTCAAGTGTGGGTTTTTATAGGTTGTTTCTAACTGACAATAAAAAAGAACCAAGACAAATATGTAGTAAATATGTAGTAAAGTTTTACTCTGGTAAACATATGTTTTTGTGTATGTATTTGCATATTATGCCTATAAATGATATGAGTTATTGATTTATTATTAGAATTTAAAGTGTGTACCTAACATAGTGTGGGGTTACAGTAAAGTGGATACATTTTCAGAAATGCTTAGACATAGGGTCTGCAGAACTGGGCAAATGATTGTATGTGGGATTTAAACATGAAAAAAGGGCCATAATGTCCCCTAAACCTCATGAATGGCACAATGGAAACATAAACATGTGTGAGGCACAAACTCTATCACCAGGAAAGGCAGAGGGCCATGGCACATCAGAAGTTGAGCTGAATTTGGGGAGTTGTATATAAGAAATATTTCCTTCACTATAAATATAGGCTGCTACACAAATTGCAATGCAACCACATGCCAGCAAACACCCAGGTACATCTAGACACACAAGCAGGCAGGCACAACACTATACAGATACAGGCATATAGTCTTAGGGATAGACAAAGAGCTAGAAAACTGATAAAGACAAAGGCACAGGCTGTGAAACTCAGCCATATTTATACAAAATGCTCATAAATGTAACATTCCTACAGAAATGTAACATAATATTACATCGCTATTTAATTTTGCATTCTTAAAATACCTAGTGTCAGAGTCCCACAGCTTATGCCACTGCCTAGTGGGGCTTTTGGTCCCTAAGATACAAGCTCAGTCATTGCCATCAAATGTAGTTTTTGTACAAGTCTCTATTATTTTAGTAAAGACTGAGGAGTCAAATGTTGGTATAAAAAAAAAAAAAAAAACAAAACTGTTGTCTCAGAAACCTAACTTTTCTCTTTGGCTGGAGTTAGGACCCTAACCCTAACCCTAACACTAACACTAACACTAACCCTAGCCCAGCAAGAAAATATCTCTACAGCTGTCCCTAACTAAAAGGACCTCAACACTCCCTACTTATTCCTCTGTGTCTCTCTATCCATCTTTCTGATTTCTCCATACTATCTATGGATAATTCCTGTAAACTAGTTGCTAAATCTATCCTTGATTCAAGGTTAGCTTTATTAAAATAGTCTTGAGTTTAACAGTGTAATTAAATATCCAAAAACACCTAAGTAAGCCATATGAAGCCATACTTCAGGCCAAATAGCATAGTCACCAGAAATTTTGAATTTTAAGGTATTTAAGCTTTATTTTCCATAATTCAAAATTCAAAATTACTTATAAAATACCCTCTTGTTTTATTGTTCTTATGTTTTATAGTAGTTCAGATATGTCTATTCTCCTAAGCTCTCATTCTATCAAAAATAAATAGAAACCTTCTTTTCGATGCCCAATATGTGTGCCTCATTACTTTTTGTCTGTAATAGTACTATTCATTTCCAGCTAACAATCCATTGTTCAATTTTCCTTTATACTTTCTCACTATGGTGTCAAATGCTCTACGAAGAGCTGTTAACACAATCTAAGACACAGACTAAATCTCTTAGTGTGGGCTTTCAGTATCTCTTTGCAGTTAGGATGACAATCCAGGCATATCAATTTTTAGGGAATATGCATGTGTGTGTATGTTTGTGTGTATGGTGTATACATATGTTGGTGTTGGCATGTATATATGTACATGAATGTGTGCTTGTGATACCAAAAGTTAATGGCTGTCAAGTAGTTTACTTTATTGTTTTCTTCCTTTTTGAGATAAGTTCTCTGCAGTTGCACAAATTTGGTTTGTATTAAATGAGACTCAGAGCCAAATATTGGGGGAAGGCTGAAATATTAGAAAGAGAAAACACCACAGTCAGTTCTAACCCAGCTGTCTTGCAACTTCCTCAAACTTGCTCCTGGTCACATTTTCCTGTTGCTTCTGCCCCTGCTGAGTTCCTAAGAGGCTTTATATACTGTACTCCTCAACTGTATCCCATCCAGGTTAGGGTTAAAGGTGTGTATTACTCTATTTCACAACTAGCCTTTAACTCCCAGAAACAGAGCAAGTTCTGTCTCTGGAGTTATGGGATTAAGGGTGTAGGTCATCACTCCCAGCTTTCCCTGTACTGGGTTTAAAGGTGTGTATGATTGAATTTCAGCTGTTTATCCTTGTACTCAAGGATCAAGAATTTCTTGAGCTGTCTGCCTAGGATTTGACTGTGTACTCCCCCCCAATATTCAGGTTTTATTAAATGTGTAATATATATCCACAGTCCTCTCATTAAATAGGGAGCTCATTGATTTGGCTAAGACATCTGGCCAATGAGCTCTCAATATCTTTCTGATTCTATGTTTCCAACACTGACATAAAGACAAAGGCCACTAAGTCCAGGTTTTAGATGGGTGCTAAGGATTTGAACTGTAGTTTTTACATGAATACATGTCTTAGTACCTGAGTTTTGGATAGACTACATGTAGACAAGTTTTTTAATGAAAACAGTGTGTTGTTAAGATTACTGTGTAGGCTAGATATTCAGTGCAGTCTCAGAAATACCTGTGTTGTTTTGTTTCTCATTTAAAGAAACTACAGATTATTGGTCCCATTTTTTTTTAATGAGGAAATCAAGATCCATGAAATTTATCCCTGAGCAGTGAGTGGCTAAGAAAAGATTTAGACTGCTCATTTACTTTAGAAATTACTCATGGTCATCAAGGACACTCTTTATCTCATCTCTAAGTATGATGACATGTAAAGCAACAGACAAGAGATCAATAGGCATAAAATCATACTTGAGATTAAGATTTGGATGATATTGTAGGATAAGGGAATAAAACCAAAGTAGGGTTAATGCAACATGGATAGCTAGTATCTGGAAAATACTTCTGGTAGAGTGATTGTGAACACGTACTATTGCGTAAACATGCCTCCAGGACCCTTTAAATCCTCTGCTTTATTACATTTTCCTGAAACTGACATATTTTTTTCTCATGGACTCATCAAATCCCAGGGAGCTCTGAGTATCATTGCTTATGCAAGAACATTTCTATGAAACATAAATTGCATTAGATAATATAATTAATTGTATAATCATGAGAACTGAACAGAATCAGGGAAATAAAATTATTATATTCAGAGATGAATAGAAATATGATCATTCACTTCCTTTAAGGTTTGGAAGTATTTATGCAGAGCACAATTCTACTAAACAGGCAGCTTCATACTTCAAAAATGGAGGTAACAGAAACAAAATTGATTTGGAAAATACACCCTAATTTATGTTTCTAAGTAATAAAGTATATGTATACATTAAACATAAGAGAGATTAAAGATTCCCAGGAAAGAAAGATAAAATGATAAACATAAATTCTGTGTAGAAGATAATACTCATTATTGTTTCACAATAATGCCAGATGTTTCCTGAATTTATTCTCTCATCCCATCCCTGCCAAACTAATAATTTCAAGGTGACCAAGCTGTGATGTCAAGTGAGATTAAGTTCCAGAAACAAATGCTGCAAAGCAATAATGGACAATATCAATAGTTAAGAATAATGATAGTAGTAATTTAAAGCATATGTCTAGGAGCTGCTGAATTGAATTAAGTGGAGAATTGAATGAGTACATGGAACATACCTTTAAGAATATTTCTGGGTGAAATACATACATAATGGATCTGGTGAGGTGTCTCATCATCTTAACTAACAACAAAGATTGCTGTTTCCAAAGACCTTTGTTCAGTTCCCAGAAACCAACCCTGCACCTCACAGTAAGCCTGCAAATTTCAGCACAAGAAAGAGATCCAACTCTCTCTCTCTGGTCAATATTGGTACCTGTGGTCAAGTGCACATACTCAAAACTAAAATTAATCTTTTTAAAATGGAAGAAATACAACATAATACTTGCAAATGGAGACAAGCCCACAGAATAATAACAAGGAAGCTATGGAAAAATTAAGAAAAATTATCTGAATGTCTGAAAATGCTTATGCAGTATCTTTAGTATCTGTGCATACCTATCATCTGTCTTGGAAGTCTGTCAACCAGATATCAGTGAGCATGGAAGATGTCTATATAACTAATTTGTAGGATATAAGAAATAGTGGAGGGTCATGCAGAATTTTCTGTCATCAGTACACTTGAAAAATATGGAATTTCTAGGCAAGTCTAGATAGAGACTTCTAGAAATGCCTATAGCACTCTGAGATGAAGAAACCTTTGGGGTTCTGAGATGAAGAACGTATTTGGAGTTAGCTTCATATGGCTTTAGAGTACAAGAGATGGGCATCAGAAAGAAAATAATGTACTACAATTGAAACAGATTTTGTTTTTACATTCTATGCTCCTCATTATGAGCTGGGGCATGTATGCAATAGTATTTCAGTTTAACCCTTTCACAAATTATGATGGAGATTGTTTAAGATAAGAACTTAAAAGAGAAGGTATGAAAGTAGAAGAAACCAGCTGGTTAAAAAAATCTGTTAAATGACTTCGCATGACTATAACTCACTGAAAAATGAAACAAAAAGCTGTAGAAGTATCTCTGTACAGGATGCAGGACAACCTGATAATGTAAGTTTAAGCAATCATCTTGAAGAGAACTTCACTTGATTTGCTCACCCATTTCTTATTTCGTAGATGCAGTTTAGTGATAGGGTACTCAGCTGGCCTGTTTAATGTCTTCAGTGCAGTCCTTAGTTCTACAAATGATTGTGGTGATAGTGGTGATGGTAATAATGGTGGTGGTGATAGAGCTAAAATTATAACTGTATATTCACTTCTGCTTAGAAAACAAAAATAGAAAAAGAAAATACTAGAAGACTAGTTAATTCATTAAAAACATAAAAATAAATCCAAATGCATAATTTCAACTGATCCTATGAACTTCATTCCTATTAGGCTCAGTGATTTTCAGAATACACTTATATCTTGATCTTTCCTTTGTTATTATTTGTACTTTTCTTATATTGTTAAGTTCTTGGAAACCCAGGAATAAAATGCTGACTGAAGTTCAATGTCTTATTATTTATCTTTTCTTCTGGCAATGTGTTTTCTAAAATAAAACTCTATGGGTTGTACACCATATGTTTTCAAAAATAGGATTCTGTTTCAGAAGTTTTTGCTTTTTATATGCTCAGCAACAGAATTGCTTAGCTGCTAGATGCTATGCACTTTTGTGAAGCAATCACAATAAATTTTAAATGCTGACATCTTTTTTCTTGTTGATAGAATAGTTTAAAATGGAGGAAAAGTATTTGTAAATTCTACTCTTTAAGACTGGGAACAGTGCCCATAGCTATTAAAATGATATAAGATGAATTGCTGTTGGCTAAATTGGTTAAGCAAAGACATTAGATCAAAAGGAAAGATCTGACTTCAAGAAAACATCAAGAAGAAAACTTTCAGTTTATGAACTATTCATATTCAGAACCAAATGCTGATTACAAGAGCTTTTACTCATGTGACTATATGATTTAATAAAAACAACTCATGTGGTGAATTTTATGTTCAATAAATGTATAAAGACATGCTGGCATCTCTATAGATATATCTAGCTTCACACCTCTTGAACACTTAAATAAAATGAATTGCTTGTAAACAACTCGATAAAGTTGATTAAAATATGATCTTTCTATTTCTTGTACATTTATATATACATAAAGCTACAACCTAAATATTTAATGTCTCATCTGCTGGAAGGTGCATAAACAAAAATGTATACAATAAAAATTCTTAAGTAAATTAAATAATTAATAAATTATTCTTAAGACTGTTTGGCAATTTGGAGTATGAAACATGGAACAATCAACCAGAGTTTGCTTCTAAAATCTAATTTAAATGAACAACTACATTTTCTAGATAATTTTTTAAAGCTTTAATTTTTAATTTAGTATTGTAGAGTTAGAATAATAAAATACTTGTAAATTAACTTTATAGGAAGTTTTCTATTTATATTAATGGAATGAATATCAGTGTGTTTACTGAGAGTAATTTGGAAATTGTTGAACAACCATAATTTTGCCCCTTTTATTTCACTTGTTGGTAATGCAAGCGGGACATTTTATTTAATTTTTATTGGTTTAAATATTAGTGAGATGAGCACTTGTTTTTATGGATTTATTATTCATTTAGATTTAATTGTGAATTCTGTATTTTCTGGGCACTGAGGACAGGGATTGTACAATATTTATATTGATTTTACCAGTTTTGTTCTTCTAGAGAACCCTGAGTAATGCAGTAAATGTGTTCTTATTAAAAATATTTTAAACAATCTTTAGTGTAAAAGTACTTTCAAATAAATTGAAACAGCACACAACCTTGGAAAAAGCATGTAAAATTGATTGCTTTCCTAGTTCTAATTCTGTCATAGATATTTTGGGTTTCATAGGAGATAAATATATACAGTATATTCCATAGTGAAAATATAAAATTTGATGTGAAGCTCCGCAGCTTCCTTTTCAAATGCCAGCTCTAACTGTATAGAAATTCACTAAGATCTATGGACTCTGAGTTTGTTTAAATTTGGTATGTGGTGTTTCTATTTGTATTGTTATTTATTTGTGTATTTTCTATGTTTTTTTTTAATTTTTTTAGTTAATTTCAACATAAGAAAAATTAATAGGATATTATTTTGACCTGCTAACACACTTGAATTATTCTCTCATCACATTTCTAACTGTTTCATCCTGCTCCTATATGAAACTAATTGCCTCATTAATTAATTAATTCCCACTGACTAAAAAATCACTATTTTATTATGAATCTTATTATTTCAAATGTAAGTGTCTACATTGGGAGAATGCTTTATTCTTATTAAATAAAACCTTTTCTGCTTTAATTTCTTGTCTAAAATTACCATGTATTTTAATATCTGGGCATGTGTTATCATCTTTCAAAAATACAAAATTACTGAAGCTAACTGCCAAAATACTTTGTTTTCTCTTAAACTAGAGAAAAACATTATAATTTTCAAGAGAAATTATTTATATTAGGCTTTCGGTTTCTACAACAACTGGGTTTTCTCCAGTTAAGTGCCCTATTTGCACATGTGTCATTTTTGTACAAGATGACACAGAGTTTTAAATACAACTTTTATAAGTTTATATGTCCAATGATTTCTTCATAAATATTCTATAAAGGTGGGTGAAATTGATTCCTTTGCATTTTCTGCGTGTGGTAATGATACACATGAGGTTTTTCACATATTATATTTTCTAGTGCGTATGTTTTCTATTCATAACAGATCTTGTTATCTCTATTGATTAGATGCAATGAATTCTATGATCTTTACATAATTTCTAATGTTTATGCATTTTGGTTGTCTTCTACATCAGTCTCTGATGTACTAATTGACATACAAACCACAAACTTGTCCATCTTAATTTATTTCAAATTAGATCTTCCTGTGGTTAGTAATGCAGAAATTACTTTGTCTCTTATCTATCAATCATCTATCTATATGTCACCTATTTATTTGCATATCTATAATCTACATATTTACCATTATATATCAATAATATACCTATCTTCTTAACTACCAACCATCAATCACCTATCCATCTACCTGTTATCTTTCAATCATCTGTCTCTATCACATCTGTCACTTATGTATCTTTGATTTATAATCCTCATTCTATCTATCATCAATATATTTATCCACCTATCTATAATCCATCCATCTATCTATCTATTTATCTATCTATATCTGTCTATCTATCTATTTATCTTCTACCTATCTACTTCTAAAACTAAAAGTAGCATACCTAGCATACCTCTGATCTAACAAACAGTGCTTTAGTTTTAATTTGAAAGCTGTAATCTATCTGTGTGTTTTTAGTAATAAATTTGTATAACTTTTTAGCTTATGAACCCTCTGCTCAAGATAGTTAAAACTATTTATAAATGACAAAAAATGTCTAATTAATCTGTGAACTATTCTATTACCAAAACGATGTGGAGGATAAAGCTATAAAGACAACAAAAATTTCATGTCTTGACATCTCAGGTGTGTGAAAGAGACTAATGAAAAGCATCAGGTACAGAATGGATGGCATCACTTGCAGGACATTATGTATTCCTATCTGTCTTCTCATTTTTTCTTAAAAAACAAAACTTTAAAAGTACAGTTAAAGCTGTGAAGAATTTCAGTCATAATGGGAAGTCAGTAACACTTGTCTCTTTCACCCTGCTTCAGGTGGAGTTATTATTGCTTAAAATTAAGACCTTCTATATTCTGAGAATTCTAGCTGAGGCATATATGAGCTTATTTTCACCTTGAGTCCCATTTCAGTTGGATTTTTTTTCACCTGGATCTTTACAAGGATTTTTTTTCCATAAGTTGACCTTATTGAAATAAAACTCTTCTGCTAAGACTCCTACTCATGGAGACTGGGGATAGAGCTGTAACAAGAGCAAATTGAAATGAGAACCAGAAAGCAGTCTTTGGTTTATTTCAGAAAAATAACCCTAATTTATGTCTGTTCAAACCTCAGGACTTTCTACAAAAGAAAAAATACAGAATAGTGAGGGCCCTTGGAAATTAGCTAATGAATTCAATCACTCAGCAGTAAAATGAAACATTCAAGGGATAATTTTCTCAACACACAGATTGCCTTTTTTAATTCATAAAAGCAGAGCAAGAGGTACAATTAATCCACTGTTGCCATGTCATCTAGGACTTTCTAAATGACCCTCTGTTACTTGTCTGTTTGATATTAACAACATTGGGTTATTTATTTATTGAGAAAAAAACAAAATAATTCATCATTAAATTAAGGCATTGTTAGTTCCACTTAGTCCCGTGATTATTATAGACATTCTGGGAATATTGTATATTCAAGGCACAATATTTAACAAAAATTGCTTCTATGAAAAACAGGTTAAGGATTCTACAAAGAGCAGGTATAAGTTCTGAACATGGACTGTCATAGGAGCAGAATGACAAATACTTCAACACATTTAATCTACAATTCTGCTTGAACAGAAACTTATAAAACAACTTCATCCTCTTAATATATGTTTCATTTATAATTTAGTGTCTCATTAAAAGATCCTTGGTACTGTATGTACTCTTGTGTGGGTTTGGGGGTGAATATTTTCTTGGATTTTTCACAGATTCTTGGGTCATGAACAGGAGCTTTAAACCTCAGGGATGACTTTTCAATGTCATTTTCATCCCTGATCTATACTATTGCAAATCCCATATTAAAGTTGTAGTCTCCATACCTGGCCACTGATCTTATATCATGATGTTCAGCTAGGAAGCCTACTTTAGAACACTTGAAAGCTAAGATGGTCAACACACTTAAATCCCCATGAACTTTGAATATTGGTTATAACACTGATCTATTTTACTCTTTTCTCCTGCTTAGACTGGGCTTTGGGATTTTTGAGTAGAAAATTATAGAGTATAGTTGCTTTGGGCCAAATTCTACAAAGAATATGTACCCTTGATATGAATGACAACATAATTTACCAGTGATGACATCTACTTTGATCAACTGGTTCAATTCATTTTCTACTCTCTAGTTAGTTTTTTGAAGTTTCAATACTGGCCTCTTTAGAAAGACATGACACTTAAGAAAACTGGATATTGGATATTACATATTCAGGAATTCTCTGCAGTCATTTATTTATTTATTTTTAAAAATTACTGCTACTATTTATATAATCATCCTGGCTTGGTGGTGACCAAAGAGAGCATGAACTTGATAGATTAGCTTCTTTAGGACAAAAATTATTTATTCTGCCTCTGCAACCTCTAAATGGCCTACTGAAAAATGAATCAATAAAAACCTTTGATCACACTGAATTTTCTTCCATATCGCATTAGCTCCAGGCCAACAAATTCCAAGCACAAGAAAGGCAATTTAAGCCTGACATTACAAAAATGCTAATAGTAGCCAGAAGATCAGAGTGAAATCAGTAGTTTTGATCTTAAACAAGGCATTGGTTCCTCAGCAGGGCATTAACTGATTTGATGTTTAGTCTCTGACCATCAAAACTACTTACCACATTTTCTACTTTAGATATGTTGCATAAGATAAGAATCCAGGGTATAGAGAAATACCACTGTTCAATAATCTTGCCTAGTAGCTATACTTTGAATGTACCCACTAGCTTTCACCTCAGCTCATATGTAAAATTTATAATTCTAAGAAGTGTTTAAAATGCAATCAATTTTAGTTCTTTCAGCCAGAATTTATACATTTTAAATAGTATAAATAAAAGGGGCCTCTGATAGCAATGTTTGCCATGATAAAACCATCTCTAGTCTTTTTCTAATCAAATTCTGGCATAAAAAAAATCTTTCTTTCTTGAAAATTCAGTACCCCAGTCATAATCTTGCAAGCTAGAAATTACATTACCCAAGAATATTAAAATTTTAAGTGTGTGCATGATGTGTGTGTGTGAGAGAGATTGTTTGTATATGTAAGTGTAGCCATACGTGAAGACTTAGTGCATTTTGGAAGTCAGAGGACAATGTTGGTTATCAAAACTTGCCTCTCATCTTGGTTAATATAATGTCTATAATAGGTAATGTTGCTCAACAACTTGACAAACACAGGAAGAACTTAAACTTAGAAATTGCCCTAGAGATCATTATGCACTTGAAGTGTAAACCAAATAAAACATTTCATCCCCCAAATGCACTTGATCAGAATGGATAATCATAACAACAAGAAAAGTAACTAGGGCGGGGTACTTTGTTTACCTCTGCAGACAGCAGACTGCTATCCATTCTATCTCTGTCTCTCATTTTACAACAGGAAAACTGAAATTGCTTGATCCACTGAGCCACCTATCCGACCCTAACCATTGTTAACGTCCTGATGTCATATTTATTTGATTGATAGAACTAAACCATGACAGAATTGCCTAATTTTTAATCTGGAACTTAATTTTAAGTTGTTTCATAATGACTCTCTTTGAATAGGACTTAAAATATTTTTGCTAAATTTGTATAAATGAAGTCATAAGAATTCTACAAATTGGCACAGGCCACCACTTCCTAAATATAACACCAGTGGCACAGGCACTAAGACCATCAATCAATAAGTGGGATCTCCTGAAGCTGGGTAGCTTCTGCAAAGCCAAGGACACTGTCAATAAGACAAAACGGCAGCTTACAGAATGGGAAAAGATTTTCACCAACCCTACAAGTGATAGAGGACTGATCTCTAAGGTATATAAAGAACTCAAGAATTTAGATCCCAAAACCTTGAATAATCCTATCAAAAAAATGGGGTTCAGGTCTAAAAAGGGAATTCTCAGCAGAGGAACTACGAATGGCTGAAAGGCACCTGAAAAAGTGCTCTTCATCTTTAGCCATCAGAGAAATGCAAATCAAAACAACTTTGAGATACCACCTAACACCTGTTAGATTGGCTAAGATAAAAGG
>PVIH01024375.1:0-22870 GCA_004025045.1 Sigmodon hispidus | reverse complement strand
ATTTTAGGATATCATTTTTTCTTACTGCTGCGTAGTATTCCATTGTGTAGATGTACCACAGTTTGTTAATCCATTCTTCAGTTGAGGGACATCTAGGTTGTTTCCAGGTTCTTGCTATTACAAATAATGCTGCTATGAACATAGTTGAGCTAATACCTTTGGAGTGTGAATGTGCCTCTTTAGGGTATATACCCAGAATATTAAGTGCATTGTCATTTCCATAATGCAATTTCTACCTCTAATTATTTATGATAGTCATAACATTTGTTGTTCTATACACACAAGTTGTTTTATATAAATCTGTTTAGATATATTTTTATATATAATGATATATAGTTAGGATATTGTTGTCATTTGATAAAAAATGTGTATTTTGGTCAATTTTCCTAAGATTGTTATACTTGAAATTATTTGGAGGAGTTGTACACTCATTTTGGAATGCCTATTTTTACAATGTTAGCCTCACTTTCTTGGTTGATTGGGATTGCAGATTATGGTTACTCAGATTTATCACCTAAAAGTCAGAATACTCAGGTTTTTCGGAAACATTTTAGAATACACCCAATAGATAGGTGTCTTCAACCACTTCATAGACCGAGAGAATATGGCATTCAAGATTTTGTTATCTCAAATTTGGCCTTGAGAGACATGACAACTCCTGGCATCACCATTCCTTTCTCAAGGTGGTGTTGAGCATCACAGACATCTTGCAAAGAGATTGTCTTGTTTGGTAAATAATGGCCTGAGGGGCAAAAGGACTGCACTTGCCTCTACTGCTGTCAGCGTGCTCACTGTCTGAAATGGACCTGCAGGATGAGGGATAGAGACTGCCGAAGCCTGCCTAGACAGGATAAGACGGTCCTACCAAAAAATACCCTGCTTCTATGGAAACTTGTCAGATATCCTAGGCCAGTAGCCACAAGGATGGATGCTCCCGTTATACAGAGAAGTGGTGGATGACTGTCCAGGTAGTTAACTGACGTTGTCTTCTCCTAAATTCTGGAAGTTACTTCATACTTCCAACTTTAGATATATATTTTCCTTCTCAGGTCTTGACGGTGTTGAAGATTAGATAGTTGAGGTTGTTATTACTTCACATTTCAGCAAAGACACTCAAGTGTTAGAACTCTATTGTTTAAGATAAACAGCCTTAAAGCAATCCCTGTGCATTTTCTAGTATCAGCATTTTAGATATTAAATTGTACTTTGTAGTTGTTGTTTGTTAGCAGTAGTTTGACCTCACTTATGTTAGTACCTTTTTCTTTCCCAGACACCGTCTTATGATGATCCCTATAGTATGTAGTTTTATACCTAGTTTAGAACCTTCCTATTTAGACAAAACAGGGAGATGTAGCGGGAAATCAGGAACTATATATGTGAACAATCGCATTATAGGACTGGAGACGAGTGGGGCATGGTTAACTGGAAAGGATTCCGGAAGTAGACCTTCGAGGGAGAGGACCAGGACAGGAATCCGTCATTGTCTCTCGAGAGTTCCCGACCGGGTGAGCAGTTCGGCCCAGCTGTGTGGGAGTTCAGACGTACGGTGTGGGGATGAGGAATCTTCCTTAGAAAGGCTCCGGTGCGCTGCAACCTTATCCTGTCATCTTCTCTTAAAACCGGCTCTGTTTTGTAAGCGATTTTCACAAAATAAACCCCATCTAAAACATATCTCATGGCGGGTTTTTACCACGATAAGCTCCTTAAAGTTGTTTCAGGTAGAACTCTGAAGACATAAAGGATACAAAGTTATACAAACTGCATGAGTTGGACAGTAGCAAAAACACTGTTGAATTTTATTAAATGGCAGCCTAAAATGGCCTATTAACAAGCAAATTCTACCACCTTTATGCTAGATGCTATAATTATTCACATAGTACACAAAACAAAAATTTGCCAAATCTGCCTATAATGAGAGAATAAGAGTATATCATTTGATGTTTGCATTAAGTTAAGCTTTAAACAAGAGCCTTCAAAGAAGAGATGAAGGCTTCTTTTAGGTTAAGAAACTTATGTAAAAATAGTGTTGTCTTGCTCAAAATTCTAATGATCACTATTTCTTTTTCCTATGATCCAGAAATGATCGAAGGCAGAAGTTATACCAGATAAACAGCCATGTAAACTGTTGGTCTAAAGTCAAGGTAGGTTAGTTGAATTAATTCTTCAGTGCTGGTGACTGCTAATGTATATAGTTGTAGCTAGGAGAAAAAGGCAATGGTGCAGAAACTGTTGAGCTATACTTACAGTCTCTATAGGGCCAACTCACATTGTACCTACTGTGGCTTTATCTACTCAGGGGCCTGAGATAGAAGGATTTCTTGAGTACAGAAACCTCTTATGTCCACACTTTTTAAAAATGTATCTAATTTCCTTTATAAAGCATTTCTTACACAAGCATGAGGAGCAAAGTTGAGATTTTCCCAAGCACACAGACATGCTGAGTAGCCTGTGATTCTAGTCTCAGAAGACAGAGATGAGATCCCCAGAGCAAGCTGGCTAGCAAGACTAGGGATATCAGTGAGCTCTGGGTTCGATTTAGAGAACATGCTTCAAAGAATGGGAGCAACAGAAGATGGTTCCTGACACTAACTTCAGGCCTCCATGTACGCATGCACATGTGTGTACACACAGACAGACATGAAAAGGGAAAAGGGGGTGCACAGGTTATGATCAGGCTTGGCGGCAGCCTATACCTCTAATCGTGGAACTTCTGAGGTAGAGGCAAGAGGATTAGAAGTACCACGTTCTTCTCAACTATCTAATAAGATTGAGAACACCCTACACTTAAAAAAAAAGCCCAGTCTAATAGATTGGAGTCTGCAATTAGCTCAGCTGAACAGCCCTCTGTTCCTGCTCTAATACGGCTGGCTCTCTGTGCCCTGTTTCTTGTTCTCTTCCTAAGCCCCCTGGATGCTGCAAGTAAGAAGTGCTATTTTATTATGCCTGTCCCTCCATCTGTAGACCATCTCCACTCCAGTTGGCTGATGCCACAGCCTGACCCAGTCTCTCAGCCTGTGAGAAGAGGAGCAATGGTTAAGAAACTAGCAGCCCCTCCATCACCATCAGCTTTTTTTCTCCTTGTCGGGTTTGTGCATGGCTATGACCCAAGAGTTTGACTGGGCTTCTGAGTGTGTGTGTGGGGGGGGCAGGTGGTGAGGGACAAAGAGAGAGGCTTTAGGAGGAAACCCTCTTCTCTCCTCTCCACTCCTGCGGTCTCTCCCCTTCTAACAACAGATGCCGACTCCTGTTCCCAGGACCCATCAATGTTGGCTTCACTACAATCATCCTCTTCCTGGCCTCAGCTTCAGCTATAGCTGCCTTTGGAGCTCTGGGAGAGCAGCCTGATGTTCGTGCACTAACAAAGTGTAGATGGAGAAGGCAAGTGGTGGGGCAGAGAGCAATGAGAAGGAGAAGACCAGGCTCCAGAGTATCGCTGCCATCTTGTCTCTAAACTATGAACCTAATCCAAACTCACCAGCACCTCTGAGGTTACCACCTCCACAACTACACAAACAGAAAGAAAAGAGAAACTACTGCTTTAAAAGGAAGACAATTTAACTTTTTAAAAAATATAGTACAAAGGGGTAGCTCTTTTCAAGAAAAGAAAGAAAATAAACAAGAGAAGAAAGGAAGAGCTGAATAGAGCAAAGAAACAGACAAATGAGCCATCAGTGACTATGAAAAGTGTCTGAGAAGAAAGAACAATAGACAACCTAAAAGAAAGAAAGAAATGGGGTTCCTAATGGTCATCTGCCGAAGGGACTGAAAGAACACCACATTGAAGGGCTATCTCACTGACACCATCTTGGAGATGCTGGCACTGTCCAGCACCAATAGTGAGGAGAGGGAAACAATCAGAACCCTGTTCAGGCACCAGAAGTTGCTTGGTTCTTCCCTCTGGGAAGGCAGTGAGAAGGCACAGAGTCAATAACACTGAACCTATGAGTTGGTTGAAAAGCATTAACTCATTTATTTAAAAATGGGGAGAGCCTTATATTCTCTCCTCTCAGAACCCAGGCTGCGGTGCCATGATCTGGTAATACTGCATGGCTGTCCCTCAATGGCTATGCACAATAAGAAGATCTGACAGCATCTGTTGCTAGGAAGATTCCAAGCAATCAAGAGTGTTGGACAGCGGCTATTGCTTGGCCCTCAGTCAAACTGGGTTGGCTTATAAGAAAGTACATTATGTGTGTACTTTGGCAATGAATTTGAGCCACTTTCTTGCATCCTATTGGCTTGTCCTGCTATGATGTTTCTTGTTTATTGCTGTTTTATTTATAATCAAAAGAAATTGAAAAACAGTCTAGATATCCATTAACTAATGAATAAATAATAAAAATATAGTACAGTTATGTTATGGAATATTATTTATCTGTTAAAAAAGTCCAATTATCTGCTAAATGGATCAATCTAGAAAAAAATTAAGCTGTGAGGTAATACAGATTAAAAAAGATAAATATTACATATTTTCTGTTACATGTGGCTATTAATTTTTAAGTTTTCTGATTAACCACAGAGACAGGAGTCTAGTAAAAAAACCAGTGGAGCAGAATGAATCTCACAAGGAAGTAAAAATAGAATAAACTATCATTAAAAAAGAGAGATAAAGCAGAAACAAAAATAGAGGAAAGACATGGGGCAATGGTGTAAAAAATGGATACAGGGAAGAACAACTAACACTAAAGCCTCTTAAAAAAAACATAATATAGTACCATAGAAGCTTCCAAAAATATACACAGTAGTAGTATGTTTATGGCCTGGGCTTTCTGTCCTGCAGATTTGCAGTCCAACAGAAACACACAGACACATATATTAATTTTATACTGTTTCACCTAGAGTCCAAGCACATAAATTGCTAACTCTTTACTCTTAAACTAACCCATGATTTTTATCTTATTTAACCATACAGCTTGGTATCTTTTCTCAGAGCAGCATTTCAACTTCTTTAGTCTGTGTCTGCTGCTGTCTCATGGTGGTGACTCTGTAGCATCTCTCTGGCTTCTTTGTAGCATCTCTGCTCTGTTCTTCTTGTTCCCAGAGTTTTTTAGTCTGGTAGCCCTGCCTAGATTTCCTGTCAGCCTTTGGCCAATCAGCAATTTTATTAAACCAGTAGGTGGGACAATTATTTGCAATGTAACAACATATTCCCGCTACATTCCTTATTTTTAAAAGAAAAAAAAAGAACCCCAAATTTGAAATCCTTTTACCCATTATCTAAAACAACCTATAACCAACACTGTAAACAAACACAAACATCCATAATTTATTTTGGGGGAATATGGACTAGTTCTCTAGGTGGCTGCCTGCTAAATGAGGGCACTGGCAATTCCATGGGGAATCCAAAGAAAATTCAGGATTATGGAAAAGTCTTTATTGGAGTAGTCACTAAAGCTGTTTCATAACAGGGTCTCCTTGAAGTTGTTTTTGACATGAAGCTAAAAAAACAAAAACAAACTGCAACAAGGTGCTCTGAAATGCTGAATCATCAGGGCCACCTGTTTTTATTGGAGACTTTCCAAGGGTCTTCCTTGATCAAATTTTATTTTCTTTAACCAGGAATAAATACACAGCCTCTCATTTACTGTAGAAATGAAAAAAAAAATCATCCTCTTCTCCAAAGTAGCATATCTTTTTAAAGTCAATCCATTTACAAAATATATATAGGTTGAATTAATCTAGGAACATTTGTAATCAAATGTCTTTTAGCAGCTTTAACTACATTTATAGTCAAAAAACTTAAAGACAATGACATATAGTATCTACATATTCTTTGTAATTTCTATCTTATGTGACTTGTTATTAATTTTCTACTCTTTCTTTTTTAAAGAATCTTATCCTTTTTTCTTTTCCTCTATCAAGCTTATGTATATATTAAAGGCACTCTAAACCATTTAGTTTTATTTTTGTTTAACTTGTCTTTATATCTCTCATTTCTTATCTTTTTCTGTTTCTGAACACTTCTTTGCTTGACTAAGGTTACTGACCCCATCCAGCTCCCTCTATTTCTTTCTGTTTCTGACCACATTATTAATCTGCCAAGGTTTTGCTAATGATTAAAGCCTTTACTAGAGTGGCTGATTATAACCAGATCCCTTTATTTCTTTTTGTTTCTGACTACATCTTTAATCTGCCAAGGTGTGACAAAAGATTAAAGGCTTCACTAAGGTGTCTGGCTGGCTCTACCTTGCTCCTAGTCTAGCTGAAGTTTAGCTTTTTAGTCAGGTACTGGTAGAACCCACAATTACCACTGTGGAGTATTTTAGGGTTCATAAAATCATCAAGTAAAGCAGTAGCATCTGCTGCTCATTAACTCTATTTAAGGATTTGGCAGTAAGGCCTCTTAAAAGACTTCAAGTGTTTTGCCTCTAAGGCTGAATAAGGAAGCTTCACTTAAAGCTGCTCCTCTGCTTGCCTGCAGCAAACAAGGCTTTCCCAAGAAAATGCTGCTGTTTCTAAGAAGCAGTCTTTGACTCTTTTTGCTTTTTGTCTATATAAACTAAACAGAAAATTTAACTCCATCATTTATAGCTTGTTGCTTTTATCTAGGCTCCTGTGAGATTTCAACAACTGCCTGTTTTGCAGCTTATACTGCACTCCAAAAGCCTGCCATTTTATAGCCTAAACCCACACCTCACCAGGGCATCACTGTACTATATGGCTCATGTGAGAGACACAAGTCAGAAGCTATTTTTTGCTTCAATTTTGTGTTCTAAAACCCATTTTAATCTTTCTCAAGCTTTATGTGAGTGTATATCACCCACATTGGACTGTCACTTGTTGTATTATGTTTCTGGCCTGGACTAGCCCCAAGATCTGGACCAGCAGTCCCAAAGTAACTCATAGATGCTTTCATTAGTTTTATGCTGATTGACCTAGGGCCCAAGCATATAAACTGCTAACTCTTTATTCTTAAACTAACCCATGATTCTTATCTTGTTTAGTGATGCAGGTTGGTACCTTTTCTCAGAGCAGCGTTTCAATTTCTTTCCTCTTTGTCTGATGCTGTCTCATCATGATATCTCCATAGAATCTCTCTGGTTTCTCTGTAGCATCTCTGATCTGTTCTTCTTGTTCCCAGAGTTTTCTTAGTCCGGTTGCCCTGCCTAGACTTCCTGTCTGCCTTTGGCCAACCAGCAATTTTATTAAACTTGTAGGTGGGACAATTATTTACAATGTAACAACATAATCCCACTACAATACACATATATAAAATACATGTAGATGAGGGAGAGAATGTGCTAGCTAGATATCTTATGCCAGCAAGTAAAACCTCTAAAGCCAAGAATGGGTTACCACACATTGAGTCATTGATCAAAAGATGTTCCACTCCAAATATCACAAGCTATTTCCAAGGTTGCTCTATACAACCTTATGGTAAGGCCAGCTGAACATCACTTACTTATGTTCAAACATAGAAAGGTAAAACTAGTACCTAACTAGAAACTTTACCACTACTGACTGGCCATCATGGTACTGAAAGATACTCTGACACTATAGGATGAGAAAAGTAAACATCACATATCAGTCAACTACAAATCTACATTTTGTACAATAGCTTCCCAACCAAAAGATGCAATGGTGCAATAGTGGCACAAATATTATGGAAGTAACCAACCATATTAAAATTGTATTTAAGACCCACTCTATGAAATGGAACCTATACTTGACACTGCTAAAGTGGTCAATTACTAGAGGCTAGATAGGTCATTAGCCTAGGGGAAAATGTTATTCTGTTAAAAAAAAAAAAACATAGCAGGAAATTGACCACTAATGAAATATTTATATACCTATCAATCAGTGTCTCTTTTACTCAAGTGAAGCTTCAAGCTGAGAAGCATCTTGCAGAAGACAACAATTAACACAGAGACCCACAAATGGACAATGTACATAGTGCAAGAAACTTTGGAGCACTCAGTACTAAATGTCATGTCATTATCAAATCCCTTCCCTTAAGACTCAAAGATCTATATGGAAGAGGAGATGGAAGGACTGAAAGAACTAAAGGTGGTGGATGATTCCACAACAACAGAAACCAATGTTTTGCAAATATAACAGGACTGATAGGCTTATGAACTCACAGAGACTATGTATGGTAACATGCACAGAACCTTTACAGGGTCAATCCAGAGAGGTCCCACCACTGAGGGGAGAAACAGACACAGGGTCTCATCCTTGAAGAAAAAAAAAAGTTATGTACAATGTATAAATGCTAGCAAAGCAAAAAAATCAATTTTCTCCAATGGAGTGCCTCTGGGTATGTACACCACATTAGAAGACATCTTATGCTTAGAGTAGTCATCCAATCAAACAAAACCAAACAAAAAAAAACAAAGATAGCATTTTTGTTTATTTTGCTTTTTGGGTAGGCATTATGCTTTGTTTGGATTTTTAAATTTTTATTAATTATATAAAATAATAATAATAAGTTTGCCTTAGCAAACTTCATGCCACAATTAAATGTTTCCCCCCTTTTTTTTTTGGAAGAAAAGAAAAAGACTTTATTTTCCAAAAAAAAATATAAAATAGAGGCACAAGAAAAAAAAGAAATATGTAACAATGACATTGTGCAAGGATTTTTAAAATTTTATAGGCTTTTAATTTATTTTTGTCTTGGTTTTGAAAGAGAGAGAGGGAGAGAGACCAACAGACAGAAGATATAGGGAATAAAATTGGAGTAAAGATCAGGGTGTGTCTAAGAGGAGCAAAGAGGAGAAAATTATCAAAATATAGTGTTTACAAAAAACTTAAATTTTATAAAACAAGAAGAATAAGATGCTTGCTAGAAAAATACTTAAATAGATTTCACCAAATGCATGAGTTTTTTCAGGCTAGTTATGTTTATTAATAATTATTAAAATGTCTCAAAAAAATTCTTATGGAGAATAAAAAGTATTACCACTGGACAATCTAAAAGATGTGATGAAATGAACAAACATATTTTGGTTTTAACTAATCACTAATTACATGTGTAAACCATAGAAAAGTCCTAGGCTATTGAAGAAATGATTCACTGGTAATTGATAATATTAAAGGACTAATATTTATTAAGACTTTTATTTGAAACATTCAGTGATACAAGATTGACTTTAAGGCAATTTCTGGAGGGTTGACATGTCTCACACTGTGGCAGTGGTGATTCACCCTCCTAGAATGCAGGAAACAAACAGGAAGCGGAGGCAGCATGCAACCAGTCTTCAAGGGAGCTGGATACATCTCAAACAGGAGTCCTCAAGACCTCAAAGCCACACCTCTCGGTTTTGCTAAATAGTGATTCCATTACATCTCCCTTTTTGCCTAAGAAAGTTCTAAAACTAAATATAATCTATATAGAATAGAAACAATTATAAGGTAATGTCCAAGAACAAGAAAAAGTAAATAACATAAACAAGGCCAAACTACAACAAACAAACATAAAGTATATTGTAAATATATTGGTAAGTGGATATAAAGAGATTATTTCAAAGCTGTTTATCTTGAATAACATGAATCTAATATCTAAATGCTCTTAGTTAAGATATGAGATGGTAGTAACCTTAACTATGCAGTCTTCAACTCCATCAAAAACCTGAGAAGAGAAATATATTACCCTGAATAAATTGAAAGCACAAATGAGTAACTTCCAAAATTTAGTAGGAGAATACAGTGACAGTCAGCTGCCCGGAAAATCACCCACAGCTTGTCTGCAGAGTTGGAACATCTACCTTTATTGACTAGAATATCTGACAGAGCTCTTCAGTATATATATACATACACACACATACATATATAATACATATATATACATATATATGTATATATATATACATATATATACACAGAGAGAGAGAGAGAGAGAGAGAGAGAGAGAGAGAGAGAGAGAGAGAGAGAGAGAGAAAGAGAGAAACTGTCTTATCCTGTCTTGGTAAGTTTCAGTAGTCTCTATCCTTCATCTTGCTCATCTGCATTAGACAACATGATTACTGTCAGCAGTCGGGGCAAGGACAGTTCTTTGCCCAACAGGCCATTATTCACCAAGGAAGACTCCTCGTGGAATGTCCTTGATGCACAACATCTCAGGAAAGAAATAGTGCTGCCAGAAATGATTCTGTATCTCATAGATAATTCTGAATAAAAAATATTAAAGGGCATATTCTCTAGGTCTATGAAGTATTTGATGACCTCTGTCGATCTGATGTATTCTACTATATGTCTCAGAAACCTAATCAACTTGACTAGTTGGCAAACCTAAGGAACTGTGATCTATAATTTTTATTCTGAACTGTGAAGCTTATTGCAAAATAGACAATCTATAAATGGGTATATAGTTTTGGAATAATGAATTCAAGTATGACAATTATATAAACATTGTACAAAGAAAAATGCATAGTGCAAAATGACAATATTTTTTTGTTTTGTTTTGTTTTACTTTTTTATTATTATGAATAGAGAAGTCACATTTTCTATCCTTGTATATCCTTATTCAAGGTCCCTTCCCCCTACCACCACATCAGGTCATTCTCTCTTCTCCACATATCCTTATCCCCCACATGGGCAGGTGGCCCCAAGGTCCCAAGGTCCCAATATTGCTTAGTTTAGCCTCCACTCCTGGCAAATCTAGTTTTCTCCCCCCAACATCATGATGGAGTCAGGTGTTCCTCTAGTGGGAGTGAGATCCAAGGAGTCAGTCCAAGGTGTTTCAGATACCAAGCTGTTCAGTGGTTGTGGTTTGCAGCTTGGGCATGCATTGCTTCTTTTTGTTTTGTTTTGTTTTGTTTAGAGTCCACTAATAAGAGAATACATCCTCTACTTATCTTTCTGGGTTTCTGATACCTCGTTCAGGAGGATATTCTCCAAATCCATCCATTGGCCTGCAAATTTTAGAATATCATTTTTTCTTACTGCTGAGTAGTACTCCATTGTGTAGATGTACCACAGTTTGTTAATCCATTCTTCAGTTGAGGGGCATCAAGGTTGTTCCCAGGTTCTTGATATTAAAATAATTCTACTATGAACATAGTTGAGCTAATGCCATTGGAGTGTGACTGTGTATCTTTAGGGTATACACCCAAAAGTGGTATTGCTGGATCCTTGAGGAGATTGATTCTCAGTTTTCTCAGAAACCACCATACTGCTTTCCAGAGTGGATGAACAAGTTTACACTCCCACCAACAATGGAGGAGTGTTCCCCTTGCTCTGCACCCTCTCCAGCATAGGCTATCATCTTTGTCTTTTATCTTAGCCAATCTGACAGGTATCAGGTGGTATCTCAAAGTTGTTTTGATTTACATTTCTCTGATGGCTAAAGATGTTGAGCAGTTTTTCAAGTGTCTTTCAGCCATTCATAATTATTCTGCTGAGAATTTCTTTTTACTTCTGAACCCCATTTTTTGAATAGGTTATTCAAGGTTTTGGGCTCTAGATTCTTGAGTTCTTTACATATCTTAGAGATCAGTCCTCTATCATTTGTAGAGTTGGTGAAAACCTTTTCCCATTCTGTGGGCTGTCGTTTTGTTGTATTGACAGTGTTCTTGGCTTTACAGAAGCTTGTCAGCTTCAGGAGATCCCACTTATTGATTGTCAATCATAGTGTCTGTGCCACTGGTGTTATATTTAGGAAGTGGTAGCCTGTGCCAATTCGTAGAAGTGTATTTCCCACTTTCTTTCTATCATGTTCAAGTGGCAGGGTTTATATTGCGGTCTTTGATCCACTTGGATTTGAATTTTGTACAGGGTGATAGGCTTGAATCTATTTGCATTTTCTGCACACTACCAACCCACTATGTCAACACCATTTATTAAAAATACTGTTTTCCATTGAATATTTTGGGCCTCTTTATAGAAAATCAGGTGTTCATACGTTTTTGGGTTAATGTCTATATCCTGAATTCTATTCCATTGATCCATAAGTCTGTTTTTATGCCAGTACCAGGCTGTTTTTATTACTGTAGCTCTACAACATAACTTGAAGTCAGGGATGGTGATGCCTCCTGAGGTTCTTTTGTTGAGCAAAATTGTTTTGGCAATCCTGGCTTCCTGTTATTCCAAATGAAATAGAGTATTGTTTTTTCAAGGTCCGTAAAAAATAGTGTTGGGATTTTGATGGGCAGTGCTTTGAATCTGTAGATCGCTTTTGGTAGAATTGCCATTTTTACTATGTTGATCCTACCAATCCAGGAACATGGGAGAGCTTTCCATTTTCTGATATCCTCTTCAATTTCTTTCTTCAGTGATTTAAAATTTTTGTCAAATAGATCTGTTACTCCTTTGGTTATAGTTACTCCAAGGTATTTAATACTATTTGCAGCTATTATAAAGGATGATGTTTCCCTTATATCTTTTTCAGCCCTTTTATCTTTAGTATATAGAAGGGCTACTGATTTCTTTGAGTTAATCTTGTATTCTGCTACATTGCTGAAGGTATTTATCAGCCGTAGAAGTTCCTTGGAAGAATAATGTGGGTCACTTATGTATATAATCATATCATATGCAAATAGAGATAGTTTCTCTTCTTCTTTTCCAATTTGTATCCTCTTAATCTCCTTTCTTTCTCATATTGCTTTAGCTAAAACTGTAAGAACTATATTGAATAGATAAGGAGAGAGAGGACATCCTTGTCTAGTTCCTGATTTTAGTAGGATTGCTTTGAGTTTTTCTCCATTAAGTTTGATACTGGCTATTGGTTTCTTGTAGATCACCTTTATTATATTGAGCTATTGTAGCTGTATTCCTGATCCCTCCAGAGCTTTTATCATAAAAGAGTGTTGGATTTCGTCAAAGGCTTTTTCAGCATCTATGCATATGATCATGTGGTTTTGTTCCTTTAATTTGTTTAAATGATGGATAACGTTTACGTTTTTTTGTATGTTAAACCAACCCTGCATTTCTGGGATGAAGCCTACTTGGTCGTGGTGGATGATATTGTTTATATATGGTTGTATATGGTTTGCCAAAATTTTGCTGAGAATTTTAGCATCAATATTCATGAGGGAAATTGGTCTCCTTCTTTGTTGTGTCATTGAGTGCCTTGGATTTTAGGGTAATTGTGGCATCATAAAAGGAATTTGGCAATATTCCTTCAGTTTCTACTGTGGGAAATAGTTTGAAGAGTAATAGTAGTAATTCTTCTTTGAATGTCTGGTAGAATTCTGCACTGAATCCATCTGGTCCTGGGTTTCTTACTTGAGAGGCTTTTAATGACAGGTTCAATTTCTTTAAGGGTTATAGGTCTGTTCAGGTAATTAATCTGGGTCTTCATTTAACTTTGGTAAATGGTACCTGTCCAAAAAGCTGTCTATTTCCTCTATGTTTTCCATTTCTGTGGAATATAGATATTAAAATATGACCTGATAGGTCTCTGGATTTCCTGGAAGTCTGTTGTTATATCTCCCTTTTCATTTCTGATTTTGTTGATTGGAGACTCTCTCTGCTTTTTGATTAGTTTGGATAAGGGCTTATCTATCTTTTTGACTTTCTCAAAGAATCAACTCTTTGATTCATTGATTCTTTGTATTGTTCTTTTTGTTTCAATTGTATTTTAATTCAGCTCTAAGTTTGATTATTTCCTGCCATCTACTCCTTCTAGGTGAGTTTGCTTTGAATTGTTCTAAGGCTTTCAGCTGAGCTGTTAGTTCTCTAGTGTGGGATTTCTCTAGGTTTTTTATATAGGCATCTAGTGCTATGAATTTTCCTCTTAAGACTGCTTTCATCGTGTCCCACAAGTTCGGATATGTTGTGGTTCATTTTCATTAAATTCTAGGAAGACTTTCATTTCTTTCTTAATTTCTTCCTTGTCCCAGAGATGGTAATTCCTTTCTCTGGGCTTTTCTTCTGTGGATATTGATTGTTTGTGGTTTCATGGGTGTTATCTGGAATCCTTAGGTTGGAGTTTTCCCTCTAATGCTTTCTGCAGGGCTGGATTGGTAGATAGGTATTGTTTCAGTCTGACTTTGCCATAATATATCTTGTTTACTCCATCTGTGGTGACTGATAATTTTGCAGGTTATAGTATTCTAGTTTGGCAGCCATGCTCTTTTAATGTCTGTGTAACTTCTGCCCATCCCTTCTAGGTTTTTTCATTTCCATTGAATAAGTCAGGTGTTATTCTGGTGGGTCTGCCTTTATAGGTAAGTTGGCCCTTTTCTTTTTCAGCTTTTAAAATTTTTCTTTGTTCTGTATGTTTTGTGGCTTATTATGTGGCCAGCTGCCTTTTTTTGGGGGGTCATATCTATTTGGTGTTCTGTAAGCTACTTGTATCTTTATAGGCATTTCCTTCTTTAAGTTATGAAAGTTTTCTCCTAGGATTTTATTGAATACATTTTCTGTGCCTTTTAGCTAGTATTCTTCTCCTTCTTCTATTTCTATTATTCTCAAGTTAGGTGTTTTCATGGTGTCCCAGATTTCCCGAACATTTTGTGTTATGGCTTTTTGGTTTTAGTATTTTCTTTGACTGATATATTTCTTTCAACTACTGAGTGTTCCACTTCTGAGATTCTCTCTTCCATCTCTTGGATTCTGTTGGTTATGCTTGTATCTGTAGCTCCAGCTTTTTTCTTCAGATTTTCTATTTTCATATTTGTCTCATTTTGTGCCTTTTTTTAATTACTTCTATTTCAGTTTTTAGTTCCTGGCATGTTTCTTTTATTTTTGGTTTATATTTTCTTGGTTTTCTTTCAAGGATTTTTTCATCTCTTCCAATTTTTTTGTTTATATTTTCTTCTATTTCTTTAAGGAAATTTTTCATATCTTCTTTGAGGGCTCCAATGATCTTCATAAAGTTGTTTTTGGTGTTGCTTCCTTCTGCTTCCTCTTCATTGCTCTGTTCAGGTCTTGTAGTTGTAGAACCACCACTTTCTTCTAGAGTCACCTTGTAGTTTTATATATATATATATATATATATATTTTAAATTGATTCAATGAACATTTATTCTTTTTATTTATAAAACATAAGAATTACCCCTATAATGGGACCCTTTTCTTTATAACTTACAGAGAGAACCTTGAGATGTGTCAGTTCTAAAACATACATATATATATTAAAACAAATCTTTAAAAATTACAGATCCAAACAGGTTCTTTATTTAAGAGTTCTCTATAAATTCCATCAATATAAAAAAGACTTCAGAAGTAAATGTAAGGCAACAATTGTCATTAGCATTACTTTTGTCTTGTTGGAGTCTTTTCTCGCCTCCGGTCCTTACTTGTCTTCAATTCTCTAGAATGGTCGGAGTATCTGGAACACTTTTCCCATCGTCTCTCAGAACCATTCTG
This sequence comes from Sigmodon hispidus, assembly GCA_004025045.1. Taxonomy (NCBI): domain Eukaryota; kingdom Metazoa; phylum Chordata; class Mammalia; order Rodentia; family Cricetidae; genus Sigmodon; species Sigmodon hispidus. The sequence goes on along the minus strand of PVIH01024375.1, from coordinate 7,621 downwards.
ATACCTGTCATCATCACTTTTATGGCCCGAATGTTTTCTACTCCTTTCCCTTGACTTGAAGCGATCTTTTCTCCTGACATTTTCACTGTTCTGATTTCGGGTTCTCTGCTTGTCATTTTCAGAGAAGGAATCTCTTCTCTCTGGTCGCTTCTTCTTTGACTCACCATGCTTGTCTTCCAGCCCTCTGTTCCCATCTTGGTCTTGGCCATTCCCAACTCTGCCGTAAGTATTTTCTGAGGAAGGAAGGCCTCTGTCCACCATGAACCTTGATAGGGGATCTCTCCAGTCATCATCTCGTGAGTGTTGAGCTCTGTGTCTCTCAGACCTTGCTTGCTCTGTCCTCCCCTCCTGGTGCCCTTGGTCCTCTCTTCCTCCTTCTTGCCTCCTGTTACGTGTCTGCTGGCCTCTGGCTGCTTTATCTGCTTCTTCACTTTTGGCCTTTTCTCGTCTCTTCTTTCTTCTATCTTTAACTGAGGTAGAGCTCTGACTGCTGGAGGATGAAGAATCCCTCCCTTCACTGGAGGAGTCTCAGCTGCTCTCCCTGCTGTCAGAATCTGAGGCAGAGGAATCAGACTCTGAGGAGGACTCTGAAGACGAAGAGGTCACAGGAAGTTTCTTTTGCTCGGTTTCTGGTCTCTGGGCTGCGATGACCTTGGGTGTATTTTTCAGATGTTCTCGCAGTTCATCTGTTAGACCTCCGAGACCTATGGAAGTGAAGAAGTTGATGGCAAACCGGGTATTTCATGGGTTGTCTCCAGGTAACAGTCCTTCAAAGAATGGCTGCAGAGCTTCATCTTTTAACCGTGCATTCAGTTTAGGAAGACCCATGTATTCACACAGTTCCTGGAAAAATATTTTAACAAAAATTCTACTGGAAGATGTAGTCGTTTCTTCACTAAGCATTATACATTCAAGAACACTCCTTGGAAGTAAATCAGTGTACAAAAGGTGAGCAAACATCTTAGCAACATTCCTCAATTTGTTTGTTTCTAAGCGATAAATGGTATCATACTGTTCTTTGAATATACTTTCAAATGATTCCATGTATTCTTTTTTCAGCATGCAAAACCGCCCAGCTAACAAGCCAAAAAATTTTTCATACGTCCTTTGTTGGGCATAACAATCAAGTATCATGTTGCAGAGCTCTTTTGTTTGGCTCTCAGCAAATTCCATTTTCAGCAACTTGTGTGCACATTCTTCAAAATCTAAACTTGACTGAATAGCAAGATATATTGTGCGGTGAAATTACACTAGATTGATTTCTGTTTTGTCATGAATAGTTACTTTTTGTCCTCCATCCTCTTCTTCTCCTTCTTCTTCTTCGTCTTCCTCCTCCTCGTCTTCACTACTTCCAGCTTCTTGGTCTCTGTTTGAATCACTGTCTCCTTCATCAAGAATTTCCTTTTTAATAGCTTTGTACTTCTCTTCTTTCTCCATAAAACTAGGATCCATCTTAAAAACATTGAGAACATCTTCTGGGTTGTAATCATCTTCCAAGGGAAGCATATGGGTGAACTGATCATCCTCTTCCACCAAATCAAGTCCTTCCAGAACAACAGGATGGTCCTTGAATCCATCCTTCCGTACAGCAAACATCACTTCAATCATGTACTGAACTCTTTTATCAATCTCAGACTCATGAAGAATATTTCACAGGCGTTCAAAGATAGCATTGATTCCTCTTGGTGACACCTGAGTTAATTTCAGGCCACACTCTTTAAGGAAGCCAATAGCTACCTCCACGCTATCATCTGTTGGTCTCTCCAGCAACAAAGTGAGCATCTCCAGGCATAGAACCTCAGGTGCCACATTTTGATTAATAAGATGTGCCACAAATTTTGAAGCAGTCAAGCAAAGTTGCTTGTCATTTCTTCGATATTCTTTCCGGAAATTAAGAATGCATCTCTTGAGAATTAATTCTCCTATTTGTGGGAATTTTGAGTTGATGATGGCCACCAAAGCTGCATATACATGAGTGAAGATGGGAGAAGCACTCTGTGCCTGCAGAACAGACCTGGACAGCAGTCCTCTCCCTCTGACTATGTTTTCCTGAAGAAGCTCTTGGATAATAATACTTATGTTGGAGATGTTGACTTTATTAATGAGACCATTGACTGATTTCTTCAGGGCCTCCCAGCTCATCCTCTGGTAGGCTAAGCTGTTTTTATCTGTGATCTGTTCCTGCATCATCGTGAGCTTTGCAGGAGGAATATAAGCTCCACCAGTTCGGGTGAGCAGTGGATCCTGCTCAACCTTCTTCTTCTTTTTTAGAAATGAAGCTCTGCAGCCATTCTTTGAAGGACTGTTACCTGGAGACAACCCACGAAATACCCGGTTTGCCATCAACTTCTTCACTTCCATAGGTCTCGGAGGTCTAACGGATGAACCGCGAGAACATCTGAAGATACAGATACAGGTAGGTTCCTCCTGAGTAGAACTCTGGTTTCCTGCCGGACCCGGGCTCCTTCTTCCAGGAGAAGGGGATTTCCGAGACCTTTTCTGATCCGCATCTCTTTCTCTTTCTCTGTGTTTTTCTCGGTCCCTACTTCGTGATTCCATGCTGTCATCATAAGAATACCCTCTTTGTGAATGCTCATAGTCTGACTGGCCGTAATCCGAGTAATCTCTATCCCTGGGGGACCTTTCTTGTTCTGCATATCTGTCTTCTGAGGAGGAGTTCCGGTGGTGTGAGTTGTGGCTCTCCCGTCTGTCACGAGCAGACGAGTGTTTCATGTGTGCCACACTACTCTTCATTTTCAAGAGTCAGCTGACAAAACAAACTAGATTCCTCACGTTGGTTCAAGAAACAAGTGATCTGAGATCCTTGACAGCTTTCTTTTTCTTTCTCCACACCTCACCTTCTACACACGACCTGGCAACCTGCGGCCCTGATTCTGCCTCCTTGTCTAGTCTGAGTCTCCAGAATTCCGTTGTTACCCAAAGCTGCACCGCGCTGCCATCGCACCCGTAGTTTTTTGTATTATTATACATATTTTTGGACTGGCTTCTGCCCATGGCTTCAGTGGCTCACGATTAGTTGACTCCTGGTCAGTTGTGGCAAGAGGGCTTGTGTGTCTCCTGTTCCCTCTGAGCAAGGGGTCTGCTCAATCTCTGACTCTGCTCTGGGCAGTTGTCTAAATTTCAAGACCTCAGTTCTTCTCTGGTGATGCAATTGGAGGCAGGGTTGCCATGCGATGCCCCCTCTTTTAGGTGTAGCTGGAGGAGCCCCTCACAGCCAAACTCCAGTCCTGTCTGCTAAGGAATGTCTGGAGACATGCACCACAGACCGAACCTGGTCCCAGAACACAACTTTCCCCGGTAGGGAACAACAAAATTATTCTAAATATATATTATTATATAAAATATCTAAACAAACATAATATATATATATATATATATACTATGACTAGTATAATTAAACAGAGGTAGAAATTGCATAGAGGAAATAATTACATGCTTAATATGCATTAGTGTGCAAACTATTTTTAAACAGACATAGAAGCAAGTGAAAAATATGTCAATTACCAGATTCAATTTTTTTATCAATATACTAATTATCTTAGTGATATTAAATAATTTCAGATTTGAATTTGTATCAACATACAAATTATCTTAAATACACATATAAAATATTATCATGTTTGTATCAATATACAAAAATCTATACTAATGCAAATTGTCTATGACTCATATTTGACTAATAAATTTTTACAGGTAGATACAATAATCTACCCATATCTGTCCTATCTACTCACCTTTCTCTTCTTTAAAAGAAATTCCTGAGTCTATATTATTGTTCTACCCTCAACTCAAATATAACTGTAACCACCCTAGCAGAATGATAATTATTCATAACTCTCAGAGGACAAAACTTATCAGGAGAAGTGCCTAGTTTTTAAGAGTTGCTTCCTGCTGACTTGTAGGCAATGGTATCTCTGTGGAGTCCTGTAAAAACTAAGACAGTGGTTAGGTTCCTACAAACTGACTATAAATATCTATAACCAGTCTCACAGTACTGTTACTGGGTAAAGCCATCTGAAATTCTGTTAGAGATTGATAGGATAGATAATCATATAAAGCTATCTTGCAATTGTCCTAAATTACCTGTACACCTCTCAATGCAGTCATTGAGTAGTGTACACTAGTTTGATGTATATATATATATGGTAGAACCATTGTGGTGGGCCGCATCTTCTTTCTGCTTTGGAGATTGGTGGTAGGAGAATTTGTTGTTTTCAGTAGAAAACTTAAACATTGTTAATATCAAATGGAGAGGTTACATTTTCAGGAGAAAGTAGTATGCAAAGAAGTCTTTAATAGGTCAAAAAAGAATAAGTACACAGAGAGATAGGATTAAAAATCAAATTATAATAGTTATAGTTCCTATGTATCTTGGCTGTCTTCTGTCCCACACCAGGTGGCTTTTCTGATATGAGACTGAATCACTTAAATTGTCCTTTATCAACATGCTTGGGTTTAGAGAAGGAGAAAGCCACATACTCCAACTTCTAAAGCCAGGTTTATTTACAATGAAATAAGAACCATAATTTTGAAAAAGAATATATAGATGTTAAGAAGTGAGAATTGAGAATTTACTCTGTATTGCATATTGGTACCAATAAGCCTCATATCTCTTTGCTTGTAATTCTTTTATAATTAACCTCCTTTCAACCTTAGGCACCAAGGCATCCAGCATCCTTTCAATTTCTTGAAGATGGCTATGTCTATCCTTCTGCAAAGACAAAAATGAAACCCTGCCCCAGTTTTGTTAAGTGAGTTTATCATGAATTCAATTGTCATATTGGTGGATCAGCCATTACTTCTCCTCTTCAGGGGGTGTTTCCTTTTCAAATTGGATCTTTATTAATTTTGTTGGTACCCATAGTTTTTTTTCTCCTGTGTAAACAAAAGCAAAACCCTTTCCCCAACAAAGCATATACCCAGCTTCCATTCTGTGGTCAGCACATTCTTGGGGTGGACAGGTTGGTTTATCTCAGAAGTATTTTGTATTATTCAATGTCTCTCCACAGACATTGTTCTTTTCTCATCAGCATTGAGAAAATTGAAGGTTAGTAAGGCATTAGGCAATCTCTCCCAGGGTTTTTGCTGTTGTTGTTGTTCCTCCTTTTTGTTTATGAAGCATCTCTTTTAATGTATGATGAGACCATTCCACAGCTGCTTGTCCTGTAGGATTGTGTGTTATGCCTGTAATGAGCTTTATATTATAATATCCAAAAATATGCCTTACCCTTTGGGAAATGTATGTTGGAGTATTGTCAGTCTTAATCAACTCTTGCAGAGCCTAGGGCAGTTGCCCATTGAAGTCCTGAGTAAGTATCAATGCTATGACATACATATTCTATTTTCCAGATTGTGAAAAATGAAACACATCATTCTGCCAAATCTCATTTCTTTGTATAGCTTTAGGATTGCTTCTAGCAGGTAATGATGGTTGATTATAGAAGGAGGAGGTAAAACATGCCTTTACAATTTCCTTGGCCTGAAGCCAAGTGATGAAAAACCTCTTTTTTAATTCTTTGCTATTAACATGATGCTTCTTATGAAATTCTGTGGCCTCCTTCAGATTTTCTACTAACAAGAGATCAATTTCATCATTATCTGGTGCTAGAGGTAGAAACTGATATGTGATATATATGTGTGTGTATGCATATATATGTATATATGTATGTGTATGCATATATATGTATATATGTGTATATGTATGTGTATATATAAAAATTTTATTTCTAATAATATCCTGCAATTGTATAAACAATGAGGTTAATTCTGTATTATCAGGAATGAAATCAGCACTTTCATTATGTAAAACAACTCTTTCTGCATACTGAAAGTCAGTTATTATGCTAAGAGTTTCTGTAAAGTCCATTAATACCATAATAATATTATGTAATTCTGACTTCTGGAAAGAATTATGAGGGCTTTGAACCACTTCACTTAAATTTTTTGATTTGTAACCTGGTTTTTCTGATTTGTTTGCATCAATATAAAATGTAAGGGCTTTAGAAATTGGCTTAGCCCATACAACATGAGGAAGAATCCTATTAGTTTCTTTTATAAATTGGATTTTCTTGCTTTTGGGGATATCTGTTATTAATCTTTTCCAAAATATTGCTGCAGAATCTTTGCCAAGGTTCATTGTCTGCCCATAATTAATCAATTTCTTCAATAGTTAAAGGTACAACAATTTCTGCTGGGTCCTTTCCTGTCAACTGACAAAGTCTTTCTTTTCCTTTAAAAATCAAATCAGAAATCTTTTCCACATATGTTTTTAATTTTTTACTTGGTCTATGTGGCAGAAATATCCATTCTAATATATTTTTCCTTTCCATTATAACTTCTTTAGGAGAATGCTAAGAGGGTAAAAATAATCAGAATGTAATCAAGGTCTGGATATATACAATTCACATGTACATCTTGTAATTTTTTTTTTACTTGTAGTGGGATTCTGGTATGTTGTAAATATTTGTCCCTCCTACTAGTTTAATAAAAACACTGATTGACTGAAGGCCGACAGGAAGTGTGGGCAGAGCTACAAGACTGTGAAAATCTCAGAGCAGATCAAACATGCCAGACAGATGCCACAGAGCCACCAAAGAGACTATGTAGAAGTCAGGAGACACAGAGGAAAGAAGTTGAAATGCTGTTCTGAGAAAAGGTACTGAGCTGCATGGATGAACAAGATGGGTTGAGTTCAGATGGAGTTAGCAAGTTATATGCCTGGGCCCTAGATCAATCATCAGAAAATTAATGAAAGTGTCTGTTTCTATATGACTGTGAGTCTGTGGGTCTGTGGGTCTGTGGGTCTGTGGGTCTGTGGGACTGCTGGACTGTCAGTCAAACCTCTGGTACAGGCCTGGAAAGCCCAGACCAGAAACCTTTTACAACAAATGGCGACCAATGTCATTTTACAACATCCACTAAAGCCAACTTTCTCTGAGCTTCGTCTAGAAATTTCTCTGGGACTATTTAAGTATTTATCATTGTCTAAGATTTTGAGTAAATTAACTAGTTCATGATTTTTATTCCAATAATGGACTGTATATAAAAATATCTTCTAGTAATTTTTAGAAATCACTAAGAGTTTTCAATCTATCTCTCCTAAGTTGCACCCTTTGGGGCCTAATTTTTTGTGGACCTATATTATATCATAAATTAGTAGAATCTTCTCTTTGCATTTTTTCAGGAGTAATTTGTAATCACAAATCAGGTTATATTGTCTTTACTTCTTCAAACATTCTTTCTAATGTATCTATATTTGAGACTGTCAACAAGTTCATATAATAGTAAATGATAGATTGTAGGAATCATTTGCATATCACTTTTTTTTTCTTTTTTTTTTTCCATCCCTGTATATCCTTATACAAGGTCTCTTCCCCCTCCCAACACATCTGGTCATTTTTTCCTCTGCAACTCCCCATCCCCTCCCTGGGCAGGGAACAGACAGTCCTATGGTCCCCCTGACCCAATAATGCTTAGATCAGTCTCCAATTCTGGCCAAATCCAGTTCTTTCCCCCCTCCCTCAAGAGTGAGTCAGGTGTTCCTCTAGGTGGAGTGGGATCCAAAGGGTCAGTCCAGGGTGTTTCTGATCCCAAGCTGTTC
>PVIH01024374.1:0-22883 GCA_004025045.1 Sigmodon hispidus | reverse complement strand
CAAATCACAGATTCCTCTCAAAATACAAATGACATAATCCTTCAGAGCTGCAATAACAAGAAACATCCAGGGATCAATCCAGAATCTTTCAGGGCTACAACTCCCAGAATCCTCCAGGACTAGAAATCACAAGACCTTCCAGGACTAAAATTTCCAGAATCTTCTATGGCTACAAATTTCAGAATACTCTAGAATGACACATCCCAGAGTCCTCCAGGACTACAAATCCCAGGATCCTCTAGGGATACAAATTCCATAATCCACAAGGGCAACAAATTCCAGGATTTTGCAGGGCTACATATCCCATAATGTATCAGGACTACAATAACCAGAATCCTCCAGGACTACAATACCCAGAATCCTACTGAGGTACCCATCTCAGAATCCTTCTGGGCTAAAAATCTCAGAATCTTCCAGGCCTACATATCCCAGGATCCTCCAGGACAAAAATCCAAATAATTCTCCTGAGGTACAAAGTGGATTTTGTACTACTGGAGGATTCTGGGATTGGTAGTCTTGGAAGATTATGGGATTTGTAGTCCTGAATGATTCTGGCATTTGTAGTCCTGGAGGATTCTGGGATTTGTCGCTCTGTAGGATTCTGGGATTTGTAGTACTGGAAGTCTCTGTGATTTTTAGCACTGCAGGATTCTGGGATTTGTCAGTCTGTAGGATTCTGGAATTGTAGCCCAGGAGAATTCTGGGAATTTTAGTCCTGTAGGATTCTGAAAGTGTTGCCCTTGAAAATTCCTGGATTTGTAGCCCTGGAGGATTCTGGGTAATGTAGGCCTGGAGAATCCTGGGACATGTAGTCCTGGAGGATTTTGCAATACGTAGTCCTGGAGGATTCTGGGATTTGTCCCTGAAGAGAATTCTGGGTTTTGTACCCATGCAGGTGTAGGGATTTGTAGCCCTGGAAGAGTGTTGGAGGATTATGGGATTTGAAGTACTGGAGGATTCTGGAATGTGTAGCCCTGAAGGATTATGGGATTTGTAGTCCTGGAAGTATCTGCAGTATTAAGTTCTGGAGGTTTCTGGGAATTGTAGTCCTTAATGATCATTAGATTTGTTGCCCTGGAGGACTGTGAAATGTTTAGTCCTGGGGTATTCTGGGATTTGAACCCCTGGAGGATCCTGGGACTTGTAGTCTTGAAGGATTCTGGAAATTGTAGCTCTGGATGATTCTGTGATTTGTAGTCCAGGAAGGTTCCAGGATTTTTAGTCCTTGGATAATACTGGTAATTGTGACCCTGTAGGATTCTGGGATTTGTAGTCCAGTAGGATTCTGGGATTTGAGGTTCTGGAGGTTTCAGGGCTTTTTAGGCCTGTAGGTTTCTGGGATTTGTAGTCTTGGAAAATTCTGGTATTTCTAGTCCCTGAGGATTGTGGAATTTGTTCCCCTGGAGGATAATAGTATCAATATTCCTGAAGAGTTTGGGAATGCCACAATTTGTCTGCTGGGATTTATTCCCCTGGGAGATTGTGGGATTTGTAGCTCTGCAGGATTCTGGGAATTGTAGTCCTAGAAGGACCTAGGATTTGTAGTCCTGGATAATATTGGTAATTATTGCCAGGAGGATTCTGGGATTTGTAGTCCTCCAGGAATCTGAAATTTGTAGTCCTGTGTGATCCTAGGATTTGTAGTCTTGAAGGATTCTGGGATTTACCATAATGCCTCTAATTGACGCCCTCGCAGTTTTCTATAATGTCTCTTATAGATGCCCTCGCAATTTACCAAAATGTCTCTAATGGGCATTCTCGCAATATTAATGTAATATGTCTAATACATGCTCTCACAACTTACCGTAATATCTCTAATGTATGCCCTCTCAAATTACCATAATTTCTGTTATATACGTCCTCACACTTTACTGTAATGTCTCTAATAGACACCCTCGCACTTTACCATTACATCTTTAATAGTCGCCTGTGCAATTTATTGACATGTCTCTTATAGACGCCCATGCACTCTACCATAATGTCTCTAATAAATGTCCTGTGAACCCACATCCTGTACATCAATCATGTGTCCCCAATAGAGACTGTGCAGTACGGGGTTCCACAGCCCAAATGATGCCACTCCCATGATCCCCGTGTTACTCAGAAGTACCTTGTGTCTCTAATAGATGCCCATGCAGTTTACCATAATATCTCTAATAAGTGCCCTTGCACTTTAACGTAATGTCTTTAATAGACATCCTTGCACTTTAATGTAATGTCTTTAGTAGATGGCCTCAAAATTTACCGTAATGTCTCTAAAAGATGCCCTTGAAACTTACCCTAATGTCTCTAATACATACCCTGGAAATTTAACGTAATGTCTATAATAGAAGCCCTTGCAATTAAATGGAATTTCTCTAATGGATGCCCATGCAATTTACCATAATGACTCTAATAGATGCCTTCAAAACATACTGTAATGTCTCTAACAAATATCCTCATACTTTATTGTAATGTCTCTAATAGACGTACTTGCGATTTACCGAATTGACTCCAATAGTCCCTTTTGGAATTTACTGTAATGACTATAATAGATGCCTCCATAATTTACCTTAAGGTCTCTAATAGCCACCTTCGTAATTTACCATAATGTCTCTAATAGACACCCTCTCACTTTATAATAATATTTCTAATAGACTCCTTAGTAGTTTACCATAAATTCTCTTATAGATGCCTTTGCACATTACTGTGAGGACTCTAATAGACACTATCCAATTTTACTGTAATATCTCTAAGAAACACCCTCACAACTTACCATAATGTCTGTAATAAATGCCCTTTCAATTTACAGTAATGTCTCTAATATATGCCCCTGCACCTTACCATAATATCTCTAATAAACATTCTCACACTTTTACCTAATGTCTCTAATAAATACCCTCGCAATTTAGGGTAATGTCTCTAATAGACACTTTGGAAACTTACCGTAATGTCATATATTGATGGACTTGACGTTTATCATAGAGACTCTAATAGACACACTCACAATTTACTGCAATGTCTCTAATAGACGTCTCTGCAATTAACCATAAGGTCTCTAATAGATGAACTTGAAATTTACTGGAATGTGTCTAATAGAAGCCATTGCAATTTACATTAATGTCTCTAGTAGGCGACCTTGCAATTTTACATAATATCTCTAAAAGATGGACTCACAAATTACCAGAATGTTTCTAATAGATGCACTCAAAATTACAGTAATGTCTCTAACAGATGCCCTCACACTTTTCCATATTGTTTGTAATCGCCGCACACACACTTTACTGGAATTTCTCTAATAGACTCCTTAGCACTTTACCATAATTTCTCTAATAGATGCCCTTGCACTTTACCATAAGGACTCTAATAGATACCATCAAATTTTACTGTAATATCTCTTATAGGCACTCTTGCATTTTACCCTAATATCTCTAATAGATGACCACAAAATTTACCGTAATGTCTTTAATAAATGCCTTCTCACTTTACTGTGATGTCTCTGATAGACTACCTCCACTTTACAGTATTGTCTCTGATAGACACCCTCACAATTCACCATAATGTCTCTAATAATAGATGCCCTGGCACTTTATTGTAATGTTAATAATAGCCACACTCACAAAGTACTGTAACATCTATAATAGACTCCATCACTATTCTCAGAATTTTCCTAGACAACAATTCCAAAAATATTGCAGCGGGATAAATCCCAGAATCCTCCAGGCATACAAATCCCAGAAGCAAAATGGCAAAAAATCACAGTATTTTCCAGGACTACAATTATCAGAATTTTCATGTACTACAAATCCCATAATCCTCCAGGAGTTCAAATCCCAGAACATTCCAGGGCTACAAATTTTACAATCTTACAGGAATGCAATTCCCAAAATCTTCCAGGACTACAAATCCCATAAGCTTTCAAGGCTGGAAATATCAGAATCCTCCAGGACTATGAAACCCAGCATAGTGCAGGACTACACTTCCCTGAATCCTCCCATACTACAATGCCCAGAATACTTCTGTGTTTCAAATACCAGAATTTTCCAAGGCTACAAACCCCAAAACTTTCCATTACATCAAATTACAGAGTCATCAAGAGCTACAATTTTCAGATCCTTCAGGACTGCAAGTCCCAGGATCCTTTAGGGGTTCAAATCCCAGAATACTCCAGGGCTACAAATCCCAAATCCTTTGGAACTACAAATCCAAAAATCCTCCAGGAATACAATTCTCAGAATCCTTCAGGAAATCAAATCCCAGAATCCTCTAGGATTACAAATCTCAGAATTATTCAGGGGTAGAAATCCTAGAATGTACTGAAGACTACAAATACCATGATCCTCCAGGACTACAATTCACAGAATCCTGAAGGGATAAGAATCCGAGAATTCTCAAGAACTAAAATTCCCAGACTCCTGCACTGGTACAAATCTCAGAATTCACTTCAGAAACAAATCCAATAATCCTCAAGACTACAATTCCCAAATTTCTATTGCGCTACAAATCACAGATTCCTCTAGTGCTACAAATCACTAGATCCTCATGGACACCCTCCAGGGGCATCTCTGAGAGGCATTACAGTAAAGTGCAAGGGCATCTATTAGAGACAATACGGTAAATTGAAATTACTTCTATTTTTAGACATCACGGTAAGTTGCAAGAGCATACATTGGAGACATTATGGTAAAGTTTGAGAGCTTCTCTTAAAGACATTGTGGGAAAGTGCCAGAGCATCTATTAGAGACATTACGACATATTGCGAGCATGTCTATCAGAGACATTATGGTAAATTTTGAGCACATCTATTAGAAACATTACTTTAAAGTGCAGGGCCACTATTTGTTATATTACGATAAAAAGTGAGTGCGTATATTGGAGACTTTACAGTAAATTGCAAGGGCATCTATTAGAGACATTAGAGTAATTTGTTAGGGTGTTGATTAGAGTCATTATGGTAATGCCTGGGCATCCATTATAAACATAACAGTAAAATGCAAAGGCGTCCACTAGGGATATTACAGTAAATTGTGAGAGCATCTATTATAGATATGATGGTAAATTCCAAAAGGGACTATTAGAGACATTCCATTAAATGGGCGGGCATCCATTAGAGACATTATGGTATATGCGAGGGTGTGTATTAGTGACTTTAAGGTCAATTGAGATAGCTTCTATTACAGACATTACAATAAATTGTGTGGGCATCTATTATAGAAATTATGGAAAAATGGGAGGGCATTTATTGGATACTTTACCATACAGTAGGAGAATGTATATAAAAGATAATACCATAAACTACAATGGCATGTATTAGAGACATTACAGTAAATTGTGAGGGCTTCTATTAGAGATATATCGATTAATTGTGAGGGTGTCTATTAGAGATATTACTGTAAAGTATATGGGTGTCTATTAAAGACATTGCAGTATTTGTGTTTCTATCTATTAGAGACATTGTGGTAAAATGTGAAGGCATCTATAAAGACATTACATTAAATTGTGAGGAAGTATATTAAAGACATTACATTAAATTGCGAGGATGTATATGAAAGACATTACAATAAATTGCAAGTGCGTCTATTAGAGACTTTACAGTAAAATGGTAGGATGTATGTGAAAGACATTAGAATAAACTGTGAGGGTGTCTATTAGAGACATTACAGTAAAGTACAAGGGCATCTAAAGGAGACATTATGATAATCTGTGGGTATGACTATTAGAGAAATTACGATAAAAGAAAGGACGTCTATTAAAGACATTATGGTAAATTGCGATAGCATTTATTAGAGACATAATAAGTTGCTAGGGCATCTATTAGAAACATTATGGTAAATTTCAAGGGCATCTATTAGAGACATTACAGTAAAGTGCCAGGGTGTCTATTGTAGACATTATAGTAAACTGCAGGTGTGTCAATTACAGACATTATGGCAAAGTGTGAGGACGTGTATTGGGGCACATCAGTAAATTGCAAGCACATCTATTAGAGACATTATTGTAAATTGCAAGGGTGTCTATTAGAGACATTATGGTAAAGTCAAGGGCGTATATCAGAGGTATTACAGTAGAGTGGGAGGGCGTCTATAGGACACATGGTAATTTGTGAGCACATCTATTAGAGACATTACGCTAAAGCACAAGGGCATCTACTAAAGACATTATGGTAAAATGCAAGTGTTAGTATTAGAGACATTATGATAAATGGGGAGAGTGTCTATTAGAGACATTAAGGTAAAATTGAATGCGTATATTAAAGGCATTATGAGAAACTGCTAGGGCATCTATAAAATATATTATGATAAAAAAAGGAGGTCGCCTCTTAGAAATATTACGGTAAAGTGCGAAGGCGTCTATAGGATACATTACAGTAATTTGAGAGCACGTTTATTAGAGACATTCCGGTAAATTTCATGTTCGTCTATTAAAGACAATATGGTAATGTATGGCTGTCTATTATAAACATTACGGTAAATTGTGAGGACATATATTAGAGACATTAAGGTAATTTCCAGAATCCTCTGAGTCAACAATTCACAAAATCCTCTTTGACTACAAATCCCAAGATCCTTTAAGACTACAATTCACAAAATACTGGACTAAAAATCCCAAGATCCTTTAGGGCCACAATTCACAAAATCCTCCTGGACTACAAATCCCAAGACTCCTGCACAGGTACAAATCCCAGAATCCTCTTCAAAGACACTTCCCATAATTTTCCACAACTACAATTCCCAGAATTCTACTACTATGCAATTCCCAGAATCCTCCAGGTCTACAAATCCCAAAATCTTCCAGGACTACAAATCCCATGAACTTTCAAGGCCTGAATTATCAGAATCCTCCAGGACTACAAAACCCAGGATAGTGCAGGACTACAATTCCCAGAATCCTCCGAAACTACAATTCCCAGAATTCTCCAGGACTACAAATCCCATAATCTTCCAGGACTACAAATCCCAGAATCCTCCAGGACTACAAAACCCAGGATAGTGCAGGACTACAATTCCCAGAATTCTCCAGGTATACACATCCCATGATCCTCCAGAAGTACAATTTACCATAATGTGTTAAATAAACGCCCTCACAATTTACTGTAATGTCTCTAGTCGATGTGCTCACAATTTTCCGTAACGTTTCTAATAGACACACTCGCAACTTACTGTAATGTCTCTAATAGATGCCTTAGCACTTTCCCAAAATATCTCTAATAGACGTTCTCACAATTTACCGTAATGTCTCCAAAAGACGTTTTTACAATTTACCGTAATGTCTCTAATAGACATGTTCACCATTTACACTAATGCATCTAATAAACACCCTCACAACTTACTGTGATGTCCCTAGTAGACACCCGCGCTTTTTATCGTAATGTCTCTAATAGACTTCCTTGCAACTTACAGTAATGTCTCTAATAGACACCTTTGGTTTTTATTGTAATGTCTCTAATAGACGATCTGGCAATTACCGTAATGTCCAAAATAGATGCCCTCCTAACTTAGTGTAATGTGTCTAGTAGACTCCCTGGCACTTTCCCATAATGTCTCTAATAAACATCCTCACAACTTACAGTAATGTCTCTAATAAATGCACTTGCACTTTGTAGTAATGTCTCTAATAGATGCCCTGGGAATTTGTCATAATGTCTTTAATATATACCCTCACTTTTTATTGTGATATATCTAATAGATGCCCATTCATTTTATCGTAATGACTCTAATAGACATCCTCGCAATTTCTGTAGCTTTGGTCATAGATGCACTCACAAAATAGCACATTCTAATAGACGTACTCACAATTAACCATAATATCTCTAATAAATGCCATGCTTTTAATCGTTACGTCTCCAATAGATATCCTCACAATTTCTGTAATAGATGTCCTTGCAATTTACCATAATGTCTGTAATATATGCCCTCCAATTTACCATTATGATTCTAACAGATTCCCTCACTGTTTATCATAATATCTCTAATAGACGCCTTTGCACTTTACTGTAATGTCTCTAATAAGCACCTTGGCATTTTAAAGTAATGTCTAATTAGACGTCCTGCAATTTACCTTAATGTCTCTAATAGATGGCCTTTAAATTTACCGTAATGTTTTTAATAGACTTCCTCGTAATTTATATACTTTAATGTCTCTAACAGACATGCTCACAATTTACTGTAATGTCTCTAACAAATGTCTTTGCAATTTAACGTAATGTCTCTAATAGTCATGCACTCAGATTACCATAATGTTTCTCTAGACACCCTCGTACTTTCCTGTAAGTTCTCTAATAGACACCCTCACAGTTTACTGTAATGTCTTTCATATACATCCTCCCATTTTACCGTAAAGTCTCTAATAGACGCCCTTGAAATTTATTGTAATGTCTTTAATATACATCCTCACAATTTAATGTAATGTCTTTAATAGATGTCCTCACTTTTTATCGTAATATATCTAATAGATGCCCTTGCACTTTACCGTAACATCTCTAACAGACACACTCACAATTTAGTGCAATGTCTTTAATAGATATCCTCCCAATTTAATGTAATTTCTCTAATAGACACCCTCGCAATTTACCATAATATTTTAATAGATGCCCTCACACTTTATCATAATTTCTCTAATAGTCACTCATGCTTGTTACCTTAGTGGTTTATGGCTGGTAAGTGAATTAGGGTTGATTAGTTTGTTATAATTGGTTAGTGGATCTAAGCTTGGTTAGTTCGTTAGGATTGTTTTTGTTTGGTTAGTGGGTTAGGTTTATTTGATAAGGGTTAATTTAGTGGGTTAGGGTTGGTTAGTGAGTTAGTGTTGGGAAGTTGGTCATTTTTTGTTAGTGTTAGGATTTGTAGTCCTATATAACACAGGTAATTGTTGCCCTGGAAAATTCTGGGATTTGTATTCTAGGAGGATTCTGGGACATGTAGTCCTGGGGGATTAGGAGATTTTTAGGCCTGGAGGATTGTGTGATTTGTAGCCATGGAGGATTCTTAGAATTGTAGCCCAAGATAATTCTGGGAATTGTAGTTTTGCAGGATTATAGAATTTGTAGATGCAGAGGATTCTGGGATGTGAACCCATGGAGGGTTTGGGATTTGTAGTACTGGAGAATTCTGGGATTTGTACCCCTTGTAAAATCTGGGATTAATAGTCCTGTAATATCATAGGATTTGTAGCCCTGAGGATTCTGGAATTTGAACCTATTGAGTATTATGGGATTTGTAGTTTTGGAGTATCCTGGGATTGGTAGTCCTGGAGGTTACTGGGTTTTTAGTTCTGAAGGATTCTGGGATTTGAAATTCTGGAGAATTATGGAATTTGTAGTACTAGAGGATTCTGTGATATGGAGCCCTGAAGGATTTGGGGATTTGTAGTCCTGGAGGATTCTAGGATGTTTAGCACTGGAGGATTGTGGGACTTTTAGGGTTGGAGGATTCTTTAATTTGCAGTCCTGAAGTTTTCTGGGAATTGCAGTCCTGTACTATCCTTGGTTTTGAAGTCCTAGAGGATTCTGGGATTTCAGGCCTTGAAAGATAATGGGATTTGTAGTCCTGGAGAATTTTGGGAATTGTAGCATTGGAGGATCCTGGGAATCATAGTCCTAATGGATTGTGGAATTTCATGCCCTGAAAGATTATGAGATTTGTAGCCCTGGAAGATTCTGGGTTTTATAGCCCTGGAAAATTCTGTGGTTTGTCATCCTGGAGTATTATGGGATTTGTCACCATAGAGGATTCCTGGATTTGTGTTCCTTAAGGATTCTGAGATATGTAGTACTAAAATATTATGGGAATTGTAGTCCAGGAGGATCCTGTAATATGTAGCCCTGGAGAATTGTGAGATTTGTAGTTCTGGAGGATTCTGGGAGATTTAGCCCTGGAGAATTCTTGGAATTGTAGTATGAGAGGAATTTGTGGTATGTAGACGAGGATAATTGTGTGATTTTTAGTTCTGTAGGATTCTGAATTCTGTACCACTGGAGACTTCTGGGACAGTTAGCCCTAGAAGATTGGGGGATTTGTAGAACTGGAGGATCCTGGGATTTGAACCACTGAAGGATGATGGGATTTGTAGTCCTGGAGGATTCAGGGAATTGTAGTTCTGCACTCTCCTGGGTTTCCTAGTCCTGGAGGATTCTGCAATTTCAGGCCTTGAACGATTATGGGATTTGTAGTCCTGAAAGATATGGGTTTTGTTCACTTGGAGGATTCTGGGATTTACCGTAATGCTTCTAATAGACATCCTGACACTTTACTGGAACGTCTGTAATGGATGCACTTGCAAATTACCATAATGTCTCTAATAGAGGACCTTGTACCTCACCGTAATGTCTCTAAAAGATGCTCTCATATTTTACCATCATATCTCTAAGAGATGCCCACACAAAATACCATAATTTCTCTAATGGAGGACCTCACACTTTACAGTAATGTCTCTAATAGACGCCCTCACTATTTACCATAATATCTCCAATAGATGCCCTTGCACATCACTGTAATGTCTCTAATAAAAGTTCTCACACTTTACCATAATATATCTAAGAGATGCCCACAAAAGTACCATAATGTCTCTTATAGATGCCCTCATAATTTAACCTAATGTCTCTTGGAGACAACCTCACCCCTTACCATAATGTCACTAAAAGACACCTTTGTACATTACCCTAATGTCTCTAATAGACACCCTGGCACTTTACCATAATGTCTCTAATAGACGCCATTGAACTTTACCATAATGTCTTTAATATATGTCCTCACACTCTACCATTATGTTTAAAACTGATGACCACACATTTTACCATAATGTCTCTAATAGAAACCCTGGCACTTTAACATTATGTCTCTAATATAATCCCTCACACTTTACTGTAATACCTTTAATAAACACCCTCTCAACTTACCACAATGTCTCTAATAGGGACCCTTGCAAATAACTGTAATGTCTATAATAGACACCCTTGCAAATTATCATGATATCATTAATAGATGCCCTTGTACTTTACCCTAGTGTGTCTTATAGATGCCCTTGCAGTTTACCATAATGTCTCTAATAGACATCCTCAAAGTTTACCATAATATTGCTAATAGTTTCCCTCAAAACTTACCATAATGGCTCTAATAGATGTCTTGACAATTTACCATAATGTCTCTGACTGATCACTTTACACTTTACCATAATGTCTCTAATTTACCTTGTAATGATTCAAACCTTGAATTTGGTATTTTTAGGTTCATATTGTTGGTTGAAATATTTGTTTCAGTGTATCCATTCAATTGTCACATACAATTAATTGTCTAGTCATTCAAACCACCTGTTTTATATTTTTAGGTAAGAATCATTGGTTGAAATATATGTTTCAGTGCATCCATTAAAATGTCATATATAATTTACTTCCTAGTAAATCAAACCACCTGTTTGATACTTTTATGTTCAGATTGTCCCTTGAAATATTTGTTTCAGTGCATCCACTCATATGTCATATAAAGTTCACTTTCTGGGTAGTTATTTAGAGTTGATTATTAGGTTAGGGTTGGTGAGTGTATTAGGTTTGGTTAGTTTGTTTGGGTTGGATAGTGAGTTAGGATTAGTTGGTTAGTGTTATTTTGTAGCGGGAATTTTGGATTGTATGGGAGAGGTGGTGTTTTTGGCCCAGCGCGCGCAATGACAAAAGGAGAGCCTATTTTTACAATGTTAGACTCACTTTCTTAGTTGATTGAAATTACAAATTATAGTTACTCAAAATTATCACCTAACAGTCAAGATACTCAGGCTTTTCAAAAACATGTCAAAATATACCAAATAAATAGGTGTCTTCAACCACTTCATAGACCAAAAAAATATGACATTCAAGATTTCGTTATTTCAAATTTAGCCTTGAGAGACATGACAACTCCTAATATCACCATTCCTTTCTCAAAGTAGTGTTAAACATCACAGACATCTTACAAAAAAATTGTTTAGTTTAACAAATAATGGCCTAAGAGACAAAAGACTACACTTGCTCCCTCTGCTGTCAACGTGCTCACTGTCCAAAATAAACCTACAAAATAAAAAATAAAAACTGCCAAAGCCTGCCTAGCCAAGATACGACAGTCCTACCAAAAATACCCTGCTTCTATAAAAACTTGTCAAATATCATCGGCCAGTAGCCACAAAGATAGATGCTCCCGTTACACAAAAAAGTAATAAATGACTGTCCAAATACTTAACTGTCATTGTCTTCTCCTATATTCTAAAAGTTACTTCATGCTTCCAACTTTAGATATATATTTTCCTTCTCAGGTCTTGACAGTATTAAAAATTAAATAGTTAAAGTTGTTATTACTTCACATTCCAACAAATACACTCAAGTCTTAAAACTCTATTATTTAAGATAAACAGCCTTAAAACAATCCCTATACATTTTTATATCAACATTTTAAATATTAAATTACACTTTATAGTTGTTAGCTAGCAATAGTTTGACCTCACTTATGTTAGTTCCTTCCTCTTTCCCACACACTGTCTTATGATAATCCCTATAATATATAGTTTTATACCTAGTTTAAAACCTTCCTATTTAGACAAAATGGGGAGATGTAGCAGGAATCCTGGATTGTACGGGAGAGGCGGTGCTTCCGGTCCCAGCGTGCAGCGACTCCATACGACAGTGGCTTGGCACGTTGCTAAAACTTTCTTTTACTCGTGCTTCTAACAAAATAAATCTTATTTAAAACATATCTATTAATGACAGGTTTCATCCGCGATATTTTTTAGTGTGTTAGTGTAAGTGGTTTATGGCTGGTTAGTGAGTAATGGTTGGTTAGTGTGTTAGAGCTAGTTAGTAGGTTTGAGTTGGTTAGAAAAGTGAAGGACATTTACTAGAGACATTATGGTAAAGTGGGAGGGCATCTATTAGAGACATTGCGGTAAATTTTGAGGGCATTTATTAGAGACATTATAATAAATGGTGAGGGCATCTATTAGAGATAGTACAGTAAAGGGTTAGGGCATCTATGAGACACATTAAGGTAAATTGCAATGGAGCCTATTAGAGACATGACTGTAATTTGAGAGTGCAACTATTAGAGGCATTATGGTAAATTGCAAGTGTGTCTCTTAGAGAAATCATGGTAAAGGGAAAAAGCCACTAATAAAGATATAACTGTAAATTGCAAGGGGTTCTAATAAAGAAATTATGGTAAATTGTGAAGGTGTCCATCAGAGACATTATGATAAATAGTGAGGGCATCTATTAGAAACATTATGGTAAGTTGTGAGTATGTCTATTAGGGATTATAGGGTAAGGTGCAAGGACGTCTATTAGATATATTATGGTAAATCCCAGAATCCTCCAAGTCAACAAAACTCAGAATCCTCCAGGTTTACAAATCACAGAATTTTCCCAAAACACTAATCCCAGAATTCTTTTGGCTTAAAATACCAGAATCCTCTAAGGTTAAATATCCCTCCAGGGATACCAATCCCAGAATCCTCCTGAAGTACAAATTCCAGAATTTTACAGGACTACAATTCCCAGAATCCTCAAGGGCTACAAATCCCAGAGTCCTATGTGAGTACAAATTCTAGAAATCCCCAAGACTACAAATCCCAGAATATTCCAGGGCAAAAAACTCAGATTCTCCAGGGCTACAAATCCCACAATCCTCAAGGGCTACAATTCCTTACAAGAACTTAAAATCCCAGAATCTTGCAGGACTGAAATTACCAGAATTCTGCATGGCTACAAATCCCAAAATCCTCTTTGGAAACAATTTTCATAATCCTCCAGGACTACAATTCCCAAAATTCTACTATACTACAAATCCCAGAATCCTCCAGGGCTACAAAACCAAAAATAGTGCAGGGCTAGTATTCCCAGCCTCCTCCAGGACTAAATATCCCAGAAGCCTTCAGTGGTACATAATCAAGAATCCTACAAAACTACAAATCTCACAATCATCCAGGGCTACATATACCAGGATCCTCCAGGACTACAATTCCCAGAATTATCCAGGACTACAAATACCATAATCTTCCAGGGCTACCAATCCGACAATCCTCAATGACCACAAATTCAAGAAGCAAAGTGACAAAAAAAATCACAGAATTGATGAGGACTACAATTCCCAGAATTCTTCAGTACTGCAAATCTCAGAATACTCCAGAGCTAAAATTCCCAGAATCCTTCAGGACTACAATTCACAGACTCCTTCAAGCCTACAAATCCCAGAATCCTCTTTGTAAACAAATATCATAATTTTCCAGGGCTACAAATCCCATAATCTTTCAAGGCCTGAAATATCAGAAATCTCCAGGACAACAAAACCCAGTATAGTGCAAGACTACAATTCCCAGAATCCTATAGTACTACAAATCCTGGAATTCTCCAGGACTACAAACCCTATGATCTTCCAGGGATACAAATCCCAGAACACTTCCAGGGCTACAAATCTTAAATTTGTTCAGGACTACATATCCAGCAATCCTCCAAGACTACAATTCCCAGAATTCTCCACATCTACAGATCCCAAAATCCTCAAGGACTAACATTCCCAGAATTCTGCATGGGTACAAATCCCAGATTCCTCCAGGACAACAATTCCCACAATACTCCAGGGCTACAAATCCCAGAATTTTGCAGGACTACAAATCCCATGATCCTCCACTTGTTTAGATTCCAGAATCCTCAAAAGATACAAAGGCTATGAATCTCCAGAAATAAACTTCCCAGAATTCTCCTGGTCTATAATTCCCACAATTCTGAAAACTACAAATCCCAGGATTTTTCAGAACTACAATTCCCAGAATCCTCCAAAGCTAAAATTTCCAGAATCCTCCATGGCTACAAATCCCAGTCTCCAGGGGGAGAATCAGAAGGAATGCCCAGGAGGATTCTGGGACTTGCACTCCTACAGAATTCTGGGATCAAACATGGCTGCCTCTATCCCTTACTTCCTGCCCACACACAGTGAAGTCTGCCCCTCCCATTGCATTCTGGGTATTGATTGCTGACTCTCCCTGCACAACTTCCTGCCTGAGATCTCAATATGTGGGGCTTCCTGTGTCACTCATTGCTGAGGACTCGGCACAGGGACACCAGTGGCTGATGGGACATCTCTGTTATGTGATGCATGTGTGACCCATGACTGTGTTGCATCTCCAGGGAACAAAACAGAAGTGGGCGGGGCTTCACAAACATGCATGTGATTGACACATGTGAGGCCTGTGACATAGGAACATAAATAAACATGTAATCAGTGATGGGCAAATAATGTGAGGGATGCACACACAGCATAGTAAATACCATGATGTGTTATTAAAAGTGGCAGTGGGAGGTTCACACATGTGCATCAACCACAGGATCCGTGATGCTGGGATGAGGCAGAAATAAAACATAAAATTCAAAGAAATCCAGAAAAGTCCCAGAATCCTCCAGAACTACAATTTCCAGGAACCTTCAGAACTACAAATCCTATGATCTTACAGGACTACAATTCCCAGAATTCTCTTGAGCCACAATTTCCAGAATCCTACAAAGCAACAAATCACAGAAATCTCCAGGGATTCAAATCTCAGGAGGAAAATTGCAACATTCCAGGATTCCTCAGGACTACGAATACCATAATCCTCCAGGGCTACACCACCCATAATCGTCAGGGACTAGAAATTGCAGATTTTTCCAAGACTACAAATCCCAATATCCTCAATGGCTACAAGTCCTAGGATCCTCCAGCATTTCACATCCCAGAATCCTCCAGAACGACTATTACCAGAACCTTCCATTGCTGCAAATCTTAGAATATTCCAAGGCTAAAAATTCCAGAATCCTCTACAGCTACAAATCCAAAAATCCTCCATGATTAAACATCCCAAAATCCTCCAGGGCTAAATATCCCAGAATCCTCCAGTGGTAGGATATCCAGAATCATGCAGGACAACGGAACACACAATCATCCAGAGCTACATTTCCCAGAATATTCCTGGGCTACAATTCCCATAATCCTTTGGAGCTATAATTCCTAGAAATCTTCAGGGGGTACAAATCCCAGGAGGCAAATGGTGACAACCCAAGATCCTTCAGGACTAAAAATACTATAATCCTTCATGGCTACAAATCCCACAATCCTCAAGGACCACAAATCCCTGAATCCCCCAGGACTACAAATTCCCCAATTGCCCACCACTACAAAATACAGAATACTCCAGGACTACAAATCCTAGATTTTCCAGGGCTAAAAATCCCAGAATCCTTCAGGGATACAAGTTGAAGGATCCTCCAGGATTACAATTCCTAAAATCCTCCTGGACTACCAATACCAGAATCCTCCAGGGATACATATCCTAGGATCACCCTGAACTATAATTCCCAGAATTCTCCTTGGCAACAATTACAACTATCCTACAAGGCTAAAAATGCATGCATCCTTCAGGAGTACAAATCCCAGAATTCTGAAGTGCTACACATTCCACAATCCTCCAGTTCTACAAATTGCATGATCTTACAAGACTACAAATCCAAAGATCTTCCAGGACTAAAACTTCCACAATCCTCCAGAGCTAAATATCCCAGAATCTTCCAGTGGTAAATAATATAGAATCCTCAGGACTATAAAATCCCACAATCCTACAGGGCTACAAATCCCATTATCTTCCAGGTCTACAAATCCTAGAATCCTCCAGGGCTACATATCTGAGGATCCCCTAGAACTACAATTCCCTGAACTATCCTGGGCTACAAATCCCAGAACACTCACGGATTAAAAATTACAGAATCCTCCAGACCTACATATCCCAGGATGCTCCAAAACTATAAATCCCAGAATACTTCAGGGCTAAATATCCCAGAATCCTCCAGTGGTACAAATTCCATAACCTGCAGAGCTACATATCCCAGGATCCTCAGGACTACAAATCCCACAAAATTTCATGGCTACAAATCTCAGAATCCTTAAGGCATACAAATTCAGAAATATTCCAGGGTGATAAATTTCTTAATCATCCAGGACCTGAAATCCCAAAATCCTCCAGGAATACAAATCCCACAATCCTCCACAGGTTTAAATCCCAGAAACTTCCAAGACTATAAAACCCACAATCATCCAGTACTACAATTCACAGGATCCTCCAGGGTTTCAAATCCCAGATTCATCCAGGACAACAAATCCCCAAATTCTCCAGGGCTACATATCCTAGATTCCTCCAGATCTACAATTCCCAGAATTCTTCTGGGCTACAATTTCAAAATTTTTCAGGGCTAAAAATCCCAGAACCTTCCAGGACAACAAATTCCCAGACTCCTGCGAGAGTACAAATCCCAGAATTCCTATCAGGGACAAATCCCATAATCTTTCAAGGCCTGAAAACCCAGAATCCTCCAAGACTACAAAACACAGGATAATGCAAGACTATAATTCCCAGAAAACTCCAGGTCTGCAAATCAATGGATCCTCCAACCCTAAAAATCCCACAATCATACAGTGCTAAATGTCCTAGAATCCTTCAGAACTGCAACTCTCACAATCCTTCAGGGCTACATATCCCAGAATCCTCCATGACTGTAAAACACAGAATCCTCAACAACTACACATTCCCAAACTCTCCAGAACTAAAAATCCTACAATTTATTATAAGATTGAATTGATAAACATTACAGTATAGTGCAAAGGCATCTATTAGAGACATTATGGTAAATACCAGATTCCTTCAAGTCATCAAAACCCAGAATCCTCTAGGATTACAAATTCCACAATTTTCCAGGACTACAAATCCCAGGACCCTTTAGGAATACATCCTAGACTCCTTATTGACTACCACCCAGAATCATCCTGGTACATTTCCCATAATTCTCCAGAAGTACAATTCTCAGAATGCTTCAGGGCTACAAATCCCAAAATCCTCAAGGGTTACAAATCCCCAAATCCTATACAAGTATAAATTCTAGAATTATCCAAGTCTTCAAATCCCAGAATACTCCAGGACTAAAAATCTCAGAATCCTTCAGGACTACAAATCCCAGAATCCTCCAGCACTTCAAATCTTAGGATCTTCCAGGACTACACTTCCCAGAATACCCCAGTTCTATAAATTCAAGAATCCTCCTGGACTTCAAAAGCCAGAATCCTCCAGGCCTAAAAATCCCAGAAACCTCCAGACTGCAATTTCATTATATTCCAGGGATTCCATTTAGAGAATCCTCAAGGGCTAAAAAATCCTCTGATCCTCCAGGGCTACAAATCCCAGAATTCTCCTGAGCTACAATTCCACCCATCCTACAAGGACAAAATTCTCAGAATCTGCCTGGACTACAAATCTCAGAATACTCCAGAATGAGAAGTCGCATAATCTTCCAGGACTACAACTCATGAAATACTCCAGAACTAAAATTCCAAGATTCCTGCTTGGGTACAAATTCCAGAATCCTATTTGGAGAAAAATCCCATAATCCTCCAGGAATACAATACCCACTATTCCACTGCACTACAAACCCCAGAATCCTTCAGGTCTACAAATCCCCAAAACTTCCAGGACTACAAATCCCTTAATCTTTCAAGGCCTGAAATATCAGATCCTCCAAGACTATGAAACCCAGGATACCACTGGACTTCAGTTCCCATAATCATCCAGGATTAAAAATCTAATGTTCCTCAAGGTCTATGTATCCCAGAATCCTCCCAGACTACAATTCACAGAATACTTCTGGGCTGCAAATCACAGAATCTTCGAGGATTAAAAAACAGAGAAGCAAAGTGGCAACAAATCACAAAATTTTGCAGGACTACATGTCCCAGAAATCTCCAGTACTACAATTCAAATAATCCTCCAGGGATTCAAATCCCCAAATCCTCCAGAGATACATATCCTATGATCTTACAGAACTAAACATCCCAGAATATTCTAGTGCAACAAACCCAGTATCTTTTAAGAGTACATTTCCCAGAATCCTAACTCTAACCTACAGGGCAACAATTACCAGTATTATACAGGACTACAAATCCTAGGATCTTCCATGACTACAAATCCCACAATCCTCAAGGAGTACAAATTCCTAAATCTTTTGAGGGTTTAAATCACAAAAATCTCCAGGGTTACAAATCACAAAATCTTTCAGGACTACAATTTGCACAATCCTCCAGGGCTAAAATCTAGAATCCCCTACAGGTACAAAACCCAAAACTTTACAAGGCTACAAATCCCAGAAGCAAATTGGCAAACAATCACAGAATTTTCCAAAACTACCAATCCCAGAATCCTCCAGTACTACAAATCTCAGAATCCTACAGGACTAAAAACCCCAGTACCCTCCATGACTACTAATCCCAGATTTTACAAGGGCTACAAATCCCAAAATCCTCCACAGTTTCACATCCTAGAATCCTCCACAACTATAAATCATATGATCCTTAAAAATTACAATTCCAGTTCCCAGAATTCTCCTGGGCTAAAATTCTAAGAATCATCCAGGATTACAAATCTCAGAATTTTTCTGAAATACCAGGGCAACAATTAGCAGTATGTTTGAAGACTACAAATCCTATCACTAAAAAACAATAACCAACAAATCAGCCATAAACCACTAAACCTAACTGAGTAACCCTTCCTACTAAAAATCCTAACCAACTAACCAACCTTAAACCCTAAGCTTAACAATGCTAACCCTAACCCTAAACCTAACCCAAACCCTAACCCTAACCTTAACCCTAAACCACTAATCAACCCTAACTCACTAAGCAGCCAAAAAGAAGAAAGGTAACTGGCAAGGGAGTCTATTAGAGACATGATGGTAAATTGTGAGGGCATCTATTAGAGACATCAGGGTTATTTAGGAAGGCTACTATTAGAGACATGATGGTAAATTGTGAGGGCGTCTATTAGAGACATTATGGTAAAGTGTAAGGGCATCTATTAAATCCCAGAATACTCCAGCACTACAAAACCAAGAATCCTCCAGTACTACAAATCCCATAATCATCCAGAAGTATAAGTCCCAGAAACCTCCAGAATAAAAAAATCCCAAAATTTTCCCAGACAACCACTCCCAGACTTCTCAAGGCCTAAAATCCCACAATCCTCCATGGATAAATATTCCAGAATCCTCTAGGGATTTCAATCCCATAATTCTCCAAGACTACAAATCCCAGAATTCTTCATGGCTAAATAACCCATAATCCTCCATTACAATTAATCACAGAATCCTCCAGGGATATAATTCTCATAATCCTACTGGGTTTCAAATCTCATAATCCTCAAGGTCTATTAATTCCAGAATTTTCCAGGACTACAAATCTCAGGATCCTTTAGGGCTACATCCTAGACTCCTTATGGATTACAACCCAGAATCTTAAAGGTCTACATGTCCCATAATCCACCAGAATTACAATTCCCAGAATCTTATTTGAGTACAAATTATAAAATTCTCCAAGACCACAAATACCAGAATTTCCCAAGGCTAAAATTCCCAGAGTTTATTGGTGCTAAAATCCCAGAGACCTTCAGGACTACAAATCCCAGAATACTCCAGGGATAAAAATCCCACAATCACTCAGGACAACATTTCCCAGAATCCTCCACAGCCACAACTTTCAAAACTTTTCAGGACAACAAATCCAGGAATCCTCCAGGAGTAATATTCTCAGAATCCTCCAGGGCTAAAAAATCACAGAATCCTTCTGGACTACAAATCACAAAATACTCCAGCACTACAAATCCCATAATCTTCTGGGGGTTCAATTCCCAGAATCCTCCAGGACTAAAAGTCCTATGATCCTCCAAGACAACAAATCCCAGAATTCTTCTCAGCTAAAATACCAAGAATCATCCAGGGCTGCAAATTGCAGAATCCTCCAGAATTACAAATCTCAGAATCCTCCACAGTAACAAATCTCAGTATCATCCAGATGATTCTGTTCCAGGATGACAATTCACTGTATTCTACTGTGCTTTATATCCCAGGATTCTCCCGGACTACAATTCTCAGAATCTTCCAGGACTACAGATCCCAGAATAATTCAAAACTTCATATCCCAGAATCCTACAGCTATACAATTCCCAAAATCTGCCACAGGTTGAAATCCCAGAATCCTCTAAGGCTAAAAATCACAGAATCCTCTAGAGCAAAAATTCCCAGAATCCTCAAGGACTTCAAATTTCAGTATCCTACTCATCTAAAAATCCCATAATCTTCCAGAACTACAAATCTATAATCCTACATAATCCTGGGGTGGTACAAATCCCACAATCCTTTAGTTCTACAAATTTCAAAATCTTCTGGAACTACAAATTCCATAATCTTTCAAGGCCTGAAATCCAAGAATCCACAAGGACTACGAAACACAGCATTGTGCAAAACTACAATTCCCAGAATCCTCCAGGTCAACAGGGAATTGTAGTAATGGAAGATTATGAGATTTATTTCTGAAGAGGATTCTAGAATTTGTACCTGTGAAGAATTCTGGGAATATTAGTAATGTAGTATCCTAGGATTTACAGCCCTGGAAGATTTTGGGATTTGTAGTCCTGGAGGATTCTGTGATTTGTAGTCCTGGAAGATTCTGGGATTTTTAGCCCTGGAGGTTTCAGGGAATTGTAGTCCTTGAGGAATCTGGGATTTGCAGTGCTGGAAAATTCCATGATTTGTTGCCAATTTGCTTCTCGATATTGTAGCCCTGGAAAATTTTGGGATTTTTAGCCTAGAAGTATTCTGGGAATTGTAGTTTAGGGAGATCCTGGGTTATGTAATCCTGGAGGAATGTAGTATTTGTAGGCCTGGAGAATTCTGGGATGTGTATCACAGTAGAATTTTCAGAGTTACAGTCCTTGAATATTATCGGATTTGTTTACAAAGAGAATTCTGGGATTTGTATTCTTACACGAATCTGATAAATTGTGAGGACATCTATAAGAGATATTACAGTAAAATGTGGGCATGTCTATTAGAGACACAAGATATTTCTGGGTCGTGGGGTCACAAGAGGATAATGAGAGGGGCATAATTTGGGCTGGGAAACCCCATACTGCACAGACTCTATTTGGGACACATGTTTGATATATGAGATGGGTGCTCACAGGATATTTATTAAAGACATTATGGTAAAGTGTGGGTATGTCTATAAGAGACATTTTGGTAAATTATGTGGGTATCTATTAAAGACATTATGGTAAAATTCAGGGGTGTCTATTAGACACATTATGGTAAATTGTGAGCACAGCTATTAGAGACATTATGGTAAAGTGCAGTGGGATTTTATTAGACACATTACGGTAAATTGAGATTGTTTTTATTATATTCATTAAGGTAAGTAGCAAGTGTGTCTATTAGTGACATTACAATAAAATGCCAGGGCATCTATTAGAGACATTACAGTAAGGTGCAAGGGCAACTATTATAAACATTATGGTAGAGTTTGAATATGTCTATTAGAGACCTTACATTAAGTTTTCTGTGTGTCTATTAGTTACATTATGAATATTTGAGAGTGTGTCTATTAGAGACATTACGATAAGGTGCTTGGACATCTATTAAAGAAATTATGGTAAAGGGTAAGGACGTATATTAGAGACATTACGGTCCTTTGCAATGGCGCCTCTTACACACTACACTAAAGTGTGAGTGCATCTATGTGAGACATTTAAGTGTGAGTGCGTCTATTAGAGACCTTACAGTAAAGTGCAAGGCCGTCTATTAGAGACATTATGGTAAAGTGCCAGTGCTTCAATTGGAGACATTACAGTAAAGTGTGAGGATGTATATTACAGACATTATGGTAATTTGTGAGGGCGTACATTAGAGACATAACGGTAAAGTGCAATGCAACTATTAGTGATATTGCGGTAAATTGTGAGAGCTGTATTAGAGATATTACAGTCATTTTGTGAGAATGCCCATTGGAGACATTATGGTAAATTGCTAGGGTTTCTATAAGAGACATTAC
>PVIH01024373.1:0-22884 GCA_004025045.1 Sigmodon hispidus | reverse complement strand
AATAGCTTGACTATGTGGATAGTAAGGGATTTTAGCAACATGATTAATAGTAAAATTTCTCAAATCATGTGTTAGCATGAGCAGGAAGGACTATGATCATTTGTACTTGGAATGGGTTCTAGAAAGAATATGCATAAAGGAGTACTAAGCAAAGTGACTACCAAATAGAGTAGCTCACACCTTTAATCCTAACCCTGATGAGATAAAGCTGGGCTAGATGGGTATTTACCTGACAAGGCAGCAGAGAGTACAATTACAGCTACAATGAGGATGGTGATCACAGCATAGCAGCAGTAAAGCTTAACAGGAGACTCAGAGGAGACAATTGTGGGAGATTGTCCTTGATGCTTTTCACCTGCAAAATGTGAAAATAAGAATGTCAACCTCTTAAGAACAATAAAATAATAAATGAATACAGCTGTATTTTCAGACATCAAGTTGAAGTCCGTTTATTAATAATTATGCACTGAATGTTTGAAAGACTGTATAAAATTTCTGTCTGTGTAATGTAAACCAATGCCTTCAATAAAGCACAGGATCATTAACTAATGATTTTCTTTTTTAAACTCTATTTATTGCATTTGCCTTGGTGTTTGTCTGGAACTGGGAACTGGAACTATAGACAGTTGTGAGCTGAAATGTGGGGGTGCTGAGAATTGAACCCCGGCCCTCTGAAACAACAGTCTGTGCTCTTAACCTCTAAGTCATCTCTATAGCCCCAACCTTTTAAAGATTTAAACAAGGCTTTCATTTAAGATTTAGGATCTTTAAAATTTAGGACAATTTTAGTTCTAAGCCTTAGGAGACCTCTTTACTAGGAACAGGATATTCAGAAGGAACTAAAAAACAATCATAGAGTCAGGAAGGGGGAATCAATTGGTTTTGTCCATGTGAGCATGAATGACTATTCATCTCACACTGTAAATGAAACAAAATCCTGAATGATCACAAAGTACAACAGTTTCACAAGGAAGAACTTGCTCAAGACTTTAGTTTTTACTACATTTTGTAGGCAGTTTGATGTAACAGATTCTCAGGTTGTACCAAAAATAATGTTAGGTGAAAAATTTCAAACAATCTGATTCTTACTGTCTTTTTGTTTAAACTCTTTTTGGCCTCTGCATGGTGTCATGAGTTTGTTTTATATATATAAAAATATATTATTCTGTGAATAAAACAGGTGTTTTGGTTTGTGCAAAGCACCTTAAAGATAAACAAAAAAATCAGAGGTGAGACAGTTAAAGAAAGTATAAAGTCAAACAAACTCCATCCAGCCACCCAAAAAATAAATATATATATATTATATATATATATATAAGATTATAAATATAAGCTTTGGGCCACTGCCATGTGGCCAAATAAAATTAAATTAAAATAAAAAACTAGCTTATAATATACCTAAAATATAAACAAACCAATATAAAAGTCTAAGCCATTGATGAAAAATAATAGCCTCCACAGATAGTGTGACCTCTAGCCAAACAAAGTCAAAAATCTATTAACAACACTTGGCACCCAAATGGGACACCAAATAGCAACATAATCATTTGCATATGATATATTATATGAGTGTTAATATTAATTAGGGGAAGAGAAAGGACTTATACATGTAAAGATTGATTTTAGGAGATTTTGAACTTTGTATGAAGATGTTTAGGGGTATTTTAAGAGAGCATATAAACTAAATAGGCCATTTACTCTCTCTTTTTGGTCTCTATCTCACCTAGTCATACCCAAACAGGGGTTGTGTCTTTTGAAGTCATCAGAATACATCAAGATCACTAGAACTTTCTTATATAAAGCCAGTGTTTTTGCTACAGAGGGGATTTAAGAAACATATAATTATGTTTGTTTTTTAAAATCACATTATCAAGAGCAAAAAATTTTAAAAACTTTATAGATTCCAACTTATTCTGCTTTTCCTTTTTAAATCCATGCCAGTCCTGTTTGATGTTTTAAAATTCTTGTTATGTTGTATAAAAGTATAAGTCTAAAATATGAAGCTTTAGTAATCATAAATATATGAGCAATCTGAGTGACTGGGATTTCTGTGCCAAAGAGGCCTGAATGGGGATGGGGAAGCGATCTTAATTTTCTTGATGAAAAGGACAGTATAACAAAAGTGTTTTGCTAAAACACAGAGCCCCTCTTTAGGTGGATATGTAATCTGACCAGGCAATATCTAGTGAGTGTCTGGCTTTAAATAAATATTAAGCAGCCAGAGAGCTCTGGATTCTGGTCAGGTAAAGCAGAGCCAGTCCTCAACCTACCTGACTGAATTGGAAGTCACCATGTTCCGGAGTCAGTCAGCCTATCTTGACAAGATGTCTCAGGCAGAGAATTTCATCTCTTCATTTTCTTAAAGAATTGACAGGGACTTCCTTATGCCCCTTTTCATGGGTTTTTAGGCACCTCTTCCTGGTTGTGGGAGCTTAGGGGAGCCTCTAACTTTCAGGGTCATTCAGGTTACTAACTACCTCTGGTTTTAGTTGTAAGAGCTTGATATGGCCTGTCCCAACAGATGACACAGATCACCAGGCTGTTTGTCACTTCCAATTCTCAGCTTTCTGGATGGAAGAGCAAGGTTTCCACCTTTGCCATTACTGTATGCTTAGCATTTTGGGTTTCTCTGACAGCCTGTGGGTTCATGGACCTTTGTGCCATGCTCCCAACAGACACAAACGATATGAGGGAAGAAGAAAAGGCCATGCTTTCTGGATTAGAAAACAGCTCATTATGAGGTATGATAGAAAAACAGGAACAACTATGGGAACACAGGAAGAAAAAGGAACAGCTCCCTCTCTTTGACAAGGTGAAAAACCACATGACAGACACTTGAAAACACAAGAAACTGAGAGACAGAAGCGTGAACAGAGCCAGGATCCCCTCCCATAATGCAGTTCATTACAGATACATTGCAAAGCCTTCCTGCCCCAGGATGACTTCCATTGCCTGACTGCTTCCCTGATCTCTAAGTCAGCACTTAGAGACAGCTATCCCCTGTGCTGGAAAGTTCCCTCCCCCTGATCTGCCTCCTCCTTTGCAATGTTCTCCCTTTCTCAAATGTCAATGAAATAGTCCTCATGTTTCCCTCTTACACAATTTTCTAATTTGTTTATTTAAAAACAAAACAAAACAAAAACAAAAACAAAAATTAGGAAGTCACAACACATACTTTATGTTCCTAAGTAATACACTGGGTGGAAACTGGCAAGCTCTTTGTCCTTCAGATTTTGTCTTTACCTTTTTTTGTACCTCTCATTTTTATCCAGATTGAACCGAGAAATGTCACACCTCTCAGGAAAGACAATTCATAGTCATGACTCTAGGGCGTTCCAAGCCTCCTAGATGAAAATAAATATCCTTATGAGGTTCATTGGGCCTCCCCAGAAGGTGAACTTCTCCAGACAGACTCACTCGCCCAGCGATCGATCCCTTTCGAAGATTTATTTTCTGTGGTTTTCTCTCTAGGCTGCCTTCTTCTTGTTTTACTGTTCTGCATCTCTGGGAGAAGGAAAGGGCTCACCTTCTCCTCCTCCTTGAGGACAATGTTTGGACAAGATAAACTTGCCAAGCCTTTCTTTCCTGAGATCCTGCCCCAAGGTCATTTGTGAGGCTGATGGACTGGGGTGTAAGGTGTGGGTTAAGAATTTTATCTCTCTCCCCTTCTGCTTGGCTCTCCGTGTGTTTTCAGTCACTTACTCTTGCTCCCTGTGGATGTATCCATGGTGACTAAAAGGAGGGGTGGCTTCACCCACCTATGTAATATTTTCTGGGTCCCTAATGGATAAGGTCAGTTCATTACTACTGGATAAAGAAATAATATCAAACTTTAAATTTTGATTTCTTCTGTCTTTAAATTGTTACTCTGAGTAATATACACCGTGTCCTTAAGGAAATCAAGAGACTTCCTTGTGAACAGAAATTTACCTCATTTTTGGCCAGGAGTATTTTGGGGGGCTTGGGAGGGAAGGGTCCTCCCAAAGTCTGTAGGTACTTAGGAGAAGAAAATTGACGGTATAGCTGAGAGAGGCGATCCTACCTTAAGTATGTGTTAAATAGAAAAGTATGCAGCTTGGTCCCCGGCAAGCAAAGTAAGTGCAGAGTCTGGTAATACAAGTCATCCTGGAGTCCCGGATGGGATGTGTGGTTTTGCGTTTGGGAAGAACAAAGATAAAAACTCAGATCCACCTGCCTCTGCCTCTGCCTCTTCAGCATATCCTACCGGCCTGCGCCACCAGGATCGGCAAATGCGATTGTTGAAATAACTTCTGTTGTAGCGAACCAAGGGTGACATAGGCTTTCGAAGAGGTCTTAATTGGTCTGAGACTTTAACAAAGGCCTGCGCGCCCCCTGGCGGGACTTACACAGAACACACCCCTGCAAGGCCTGCCGGCTCCCGGGACAGACTTGACTCAGCTCTGCAGCTCCGCCCTCACTTGCACCCACACACTAAACATTCCTCTGCCCTGTCCCCCTCCACCTTCACACCGGAACATCACTGCTCCCAGAACGCCATACACCCAGCTGCCCTTCCTCAATGCTCTTTACATAACAATATTGGAAAACGAGATTTTGTTCCTAAATTACAAAACTATTCGCTATGAATTATGTTACTTGACTCATTAGTTTTTAACAATGAAGATGCTGGGGATCGTTTCAGACTTCAGAAAAATAAGAGAGGCAAGCTATTTCCTGATGATTTTTGATGTGATCTTTTATTTTCTGTAGTCCTACCTGCATTTCCTCTGTTTCTTTAAAAAGTTATACAAGCTGAGTCTAAAAATGGAGAAAATTGTACTTAACAAAACAAAGTTTCTGAATATATATTATACAATATTTTTATTGTCCTAATGTATAATGATATCTTGTTACTTTAATAAGAAATTTAAATTTTCCTTCACTTGACATGTTTATTGAAGTATGATGGAATGAGCAGATGATGGATGAGAATGGCATTGAGTTTTAATATGATGTAGGCTAAAATTGATATAGAGAGATGTTGGTGAGTCATATAAAGTATAAGTTTTCTGAAGTTATATACTTCTGTTTGAGAGTAAGATATTAAAAATAAATACGTGAAAAATAAAAACTACATGTATAGGGTATTGGTACTACTCTCAACCTGACATCATGTAAATTATTAATATAGAATTGATTACAAATATAAATTAATACTTATTATATTATACATTAATAGTAGTAGATGTCAGGAGCCATGACAGAAATACAACAAATGGAAATTGATAATTAAGATGTTATTCTTATTATTACCACCAGATAAGTAACTCTCTGATAGTGGAATCCCATCGAGCAAGGCTTACAGACCACAGACTCTGAACACTGTTGCCTATGTCTATAAATTGAGATGTGCAAAAGCTGGCCAGGAAGATGACTTCGCATTAATAATGCTATGTAATTGTGATATATAGAAATCTAGTAGGATATGCATCATTCACTTGGTCTCTACTTTCATAAAGATACTTAGAAGTCTGTTTTGATTCTTCTCTCAGATTGACATGAGAAAAAAAAAATTTTCCTGGGTCTCAGAAAAGCTACACACAACTGGGTCCCGTATAGCCTCAAGAACCAGTTCAGGCTAGACTGTCTCTGTATACAAATCAAAAGTCAAAACTACACAGATACTGCCCAAGGACAGGGATGTAAATGTCTAAACCACTCTTACTGAGCAAAAATCAACCTAAAATACTTTGCTAGTCTCCTCCAGAGCCCAGGGACCACTCCCTACTAAATTCCTTAGCAGTCTTCACAAACTTCTAACCTCAGCTCATGATACAGAACTCAAGACTCTGTTAACTAATCATTTATGTTTCACTCAAAAATTGATGTGGAGGACAGAAATGACACTTAATTGATTAACCAGCTCTGGAAAGAAATACCTTTACACCCAGATAGCTGAGAGAAAACTTTTCTCAATTAACCAGAGATACAGAAAGTAATCTAATTCATACCCTTGAAAAAGAGCCACAAAAAACCCTAGGAGCCAGGATGTTGCAATGGTTACTCACTCCATCATCTAACATTTTATTGATTTTCATGAGATGTATATAGGAGGGGCCCAGAAAAAAGAAAGAGGAAAACAGAATCTGACCTTGAGGAAAATAGAAACTTACAAAATTAAGACAAATATCACAGGGTGTATGACCCTTTTTCCCTCAGATAGAAACTTTTTTTGGAATTTTTTTATTAGCAAGTATTATTATTTATTATTATTATTAACAAAGAAGTCACACTTTCTATCCTTGTGTATCCTTATTCAAGGTCCCTTCCACCTCCCATCACATCAGGTCATTCTTTCTTCTCCACAACACCCCATCCCCTGCCTAGGCAGGCAGCAGGCAGTCCCATGGTCCCACTGACTCAGTCTCCACTCCTCTGTGAATCCAGTTTTCTCCCCCTCCCTCAGGAGTGAGTCAGGTGTTCATCGAGGGGGAGTGGGATCCAAGGAGTCACTCCAGGGTGTTTCTGATCTCAAGTGGTTATGGTTTGCAGCTTGGGCATGCTTTGCTTTTTACTTATTTGTTTGTTTGTTTAGAGTCCACTAATGAGTGAGTACATCCTCTGCTTATCTTTCTGGGTTTGTGATAACTCACTCAGGATGATATTCTCCAAGTCCATCCATTTGCCTGTAAATTTTAGGATATCATTTTTTCTTACTGCTGAATAGTACTCCATTGTGTAGATATACCACAGTTTGTTAATCCATTCTTGAGTTGAGGGACATCTAGGTTGTTTCCAGGTTCTTGCTATTACAAATAATGCTGCTATGAACATAGTTGAGCTAATGCTTTTGGAGTGTGACTGTGCATCTTTAGGGTATACACCCAGAAGTGGTAATTCTGGGTCCTTAGGGAGATTGATTCTCAGTTTTCTGAGAAACCGCCATACTGCATTCCAAAGTGGCTGAACAAGCTTACACTCCCAACATTTTTTATTTTTTACCTTTATTTATTTTATTTGGTGCTTGCCTGGAACTGGGAACTGGAACTACAGACAGTTGTTAACTGCCATGTGGGTGCTGTGAACTGAACCCCGGTCTTCTTCAAGAGCAGTCACTGCTCTTAACCACTGAGCCATCTCTCCAGCCCCTAGAAACTTATTTCTAAAGACATTCACATTTAAAAGTTCCAATTGTCCCACTACTCTGAAAAGTGTTCTTGATGCAACCCTGGGTGCAGAACTGAGTGCTGGTCTTTCAGGCTGAAAAGCCTTCAAAGTCTCTCATTCTCAATGAGTCTGGCATCATCAATACAGATTCAGCAAATGTTCCCTTGTCTGTAAGAGCATCAATTACAGACCTCAACATGGTCCCAGCACGGATTGTGAACATCACCTAAGAGCATCAATTACAGACCTCAACATGGTACCAGCATGGATTGTGAACATCACCTTCATTTCCAGTAGCAGTACAGACCTCAGACATCCACATGGTTTCTGGCTGCATCATAGAAGATGGACCTCATCATGACGCCCTGTGGCATCATGGACAATATCATGCCTTCCTGCAACAGAACACACCATGTACTAATGCCTCTGGCAGGATAGGCCACAAAACTGGCAAGGCCTCAGGTGGCATTACAGACCATAGACATCAAAATAGTCTCAGACTGCAGCACATGCCACACATATCAAGATGGCCTCCAGCACCAACGAGAACCACGGTCACCCACATGGCCTTCAACTGCAGCATGGATAAAATCATCAACATGGCTTCAGGAAGGAACCCAGGCCATAGACATCCATTTCTTTTCAGGAGGAAGTATGGACCAAGAACATCAACATGATTTAAGGCTGAAGCAAGGATTAGGGACACCAGCACCATCTCTGATGGCAGCATGAACCATGGTCATCAACAAAGGCCTCCAGCAGTACCATAAACTACTGACACATGTATGGTCGTCAGTGCATGATGGACAAGAATTGCCCACTTGGCTTGAAGTGGCAGCACAAACGATGGACCCAGCTACAGACATCAACATGAGCTCCAGTGGCAACACAGAACTAGAGGCCAACAGAGACTCTGGTGTTAACAGGATCCGAGGGTATAAACATGGCCCACAGCAGCATTTCAGATTTGGACTCTACCATGGCCTCAGGGGGCAGCACACACCACTAACATCAACATAGCCCCAGGCAGAAGCACAGACCATAAATGTCCATCCACATGGTCTCCACTAACAACAATGTTCAAGGATATCAACACAGCCTTGGTTGCTTAGAGAACCACAGATACCAGCATGGCCCCAGCTGTAACACAAATCACATACAGCAACAGGGCATCTGGTGGCAGCACACACCATGGAGATATTTTGAGAAGACATGATCCAGTAAATGAACCATTCTCCACCTTAGACAACTCAACATCTTTCAGAGCCCAGGTGGTCTTCCGGCTGGGTAGTGTATCAGGAGGAAGAGCCTGCAAGAGATCCAGGCTGATAGTTACCAGCCTTCCAGCAGTGGACCTTTCTAGGAGGCTCAATCCACAAAACCAAGAACTGGTCTCCATCACAGACATACTGATGATGCTCACAGTCAGTGTGATCGTACACTATCACTGAAACTAGTGTGAGATATTGAGGTGTGGCTCAGAGACAAGAGCATCTTTCAGCTGCAGGGAATCTGGACTCTGCACTTCTCACTGTCCTCAGTGAAGACAGTCCTCCTGGGTCTACCACTGTGCCTGTGGCTCCAGGGACAGCTCCACAGCAATGGTGGCTCCAACTGGAGACTGAAAACCTACCCTATGAGCCCCTATCTTGAAACACTCTTCAAATGCGTTTAAAAGGCTCTGAGAACAGATATTACAGACATGCCTGAGCACATTCACCAGGGATGAGCCATTCTATCTCACACTATTTCGTGAATTTTTAACAGCCAGACAGAACTCTGGCTTTGGCTTAGGTTGCAATAGCTGTTGTGTTGGTGTCTAGGTCTCCTCCTGGGTGGCTGCAGACCAGGATGAGGCCTAGTGCAGGATACCCAGAGCTATAGGAAAAGGCTGTAGGACGGTGCTTTGCCCTCTAGCTCTCTGCAGAAGTCATGAGTGCTGAAGCCATGGTGGCTAACCCTGTTCTCCCTTTGTGTTTTTGTTATGGTCCAGACAGTCAAAGAAGAACTAATGAAAAAACATTTATATCTGGTCATTAAAGTGGAAATCACTCATTCTGACATGATTGTGATCCAGGTTTAAGATTTGAATACAAACTCACCCAAAACACTGATTTCATTCAGAATCCCCATATTATCCCAAGTACTGATAATTATAGCCCCCTGTGATTGTTTTCACCATTAATGTCTTTACACATGAATTGATTTTCATAATTTTATAAGTTAAAAGAATGAAAATGCCACAAGAAATGACTTGTTCAAGTCTCCTTGTTGCTGGGACACGTTCCCTCCGTGAGCTGGGCACTCTAAAGTGTAGCTGTAGGACTTGCTACAAATCCACTTCCTATTTTGGTAACTCCTCCCACTGCTGATCCCTCTGCCACTCAGGTAGGCATAATTTTCATTTCCTCGAAGGTCAACCCTAAAATAAAAAACAAACAAACTCTGTAGAGTCTGCCATTGCTTTCATTCTTGCATCCACTGCTTATTTATAACAAGAATCACATAAGACAGAGTCCAAGAGGCATCACCAGCATTAATTTTACATACAGTGACTTTTACATTCTCACAGTTTGTTCTGATAAACACACCATTGTCGTTGATCCATGTTGAACCCTCCACTGTGTGTACAATCATTTCACTGATGCTTGCTGGCATGTTCAAATGAACTTAAGCCATGGGTAACATCACAAGGGTGGTTCTCAGTTCTATCTTCAAGAATATTTCATATGTATACAAGTGGGAGAAAATGTACCACTTAGTAAATTGCTGAAAGGTTTTCAATGAGAAACATGACTAGGGCTATTTTACTAATCCACTTAAATGGGAGTCTCAAAATGGCTATGTTCACATTCAAGAGCTGTCTGGATGTTCTGTGATGACAAGACTTTACAGGAGGGACCCAGGTGCTCAAGTGAAGAGATGTCTCAAAGGTTAAGAGCACTGACTGCCTTTCCAGAGGTCCAGAGTTCAGTTCCTCACAATCACTTGGTGGCTCACAACCATCTAAAATGAGATATGGTGCCCTCTTCTGATGGGCAGGGATACATACATGCAGACAGAACATTGTATATAAAATAAATAAAACTTAAGGGGGAAAAAAAATTTGGAGACACTCCCAGTGACCCTAGAATTTCTGATTCTATGACAGGTCTTAACCACAGCAGTTCTACAGTGGCTTCCTGGGGTTTCAGAGCCCTTAGGGCACAAAGGCAGTTTTATCTTTATCCCACAAGGGCAAGAAAGTATTTTCAATGATGGTAGCAGACAACTTTTATTCTACATCCCATAATCATGCTGAGGAGTCAGAGTGCAAACACGAGTTTATCCAACAGATTAAATTGGTCTTAATGTGGAGTTTACAAAGGATTGGCTGTGCATGTAACACCGAAACTACCCAGCCCTAGAGGTCAGTTTTCTTCCTTTCTAATACAGTTGGCTTCAGATGACACTGTCTTTCATCGCTCATAGGCACAATTCACACACACCACAACACACAATCACAACACATTAGAAGGAAAAGAGATCTGAATGCATACAAATTGTCATATTTAGTGTTGTTTGTCCACATCCAAGGGAGCTCTGGAGAATCTCTGTGCAGGCCAATCCAGTGGTCAGAAGGACCTTTGTATCTCCTCAGGAAATTCTGTCATAAAGGATGGAAAGCAAATACATCTGTCTTTCAGGTTCAGATGACCATCGTGTGTCTCTAACCAATAGCCTCCTCTCAGGAGAGTAGCAGATTTGAACTCAGGGTAGTTGACTTTGGATCCTGTTAACCCTCACTTCTCATTGGGTACATTTTACTGCCATATCCATAGTACATTGACAACCTCCCCTCCTTCTAAGGCTGAGAAAGTCCCTTCTTATGCCTGTACTTGTACCTGCAGTTACTAACAGATGTCACCTTAAGCATTCTGCATCTCCCAGCTAAACAAAGACTCTGGGCTACAGCCAGATGTGTTACCATCAAAAAAGGAAAGCACTAACATGTACCCATGTCCCCTGTATGCTGGGTGGAGTCTTTCCTAATGATTCAGCTTTGTGTTCCCATTGCAAGACAGTAAATATTCTACACAACAAACCACAATCCAAGTCCTCATCATTTCTTACCAGCTCCTCCATGCTGTCAAAGTGAGCAAGCTGGGCCCCTTGTTTCTTGCAGAGGGTCTGGCTGGATGTCCAGTTACTTGTGTTTTCAGAAAAGTAAAAACATTTACTCCCAAATCCAATCCAGCCTCTTGGGCAAGCAGCATAGGTGTTTGACAAGGAGGCCAGTTCTTTCTTTCCTGCTTTTATAATAACAAAAGGAAGAAAACTCCTCACTTCCCTGGATTTAACAATGAATAAACAACAACAGGAAAAACAATGTGCTCAAAATAGTCTTCGGAGAGCAAAATTCTGATATAAGATTCCTGTTATCATGTCACATATAAAAGAAATACATATGAAAATATATGGGATTTTGTTAGAGGCTGTCAGAATGGTTATCATCAACATATCCCACAACAGATGTCAGAACTCTGTGTACAAATAGGAACACTTGCTCACTGCTCGGGAAGTATATACTTATTCATCCAGAATGGAGCTCCTTTAAAAAATTACAAATAGACCTTTTGTGAATCATCTATGCCACTCTCCTGAGCAAATATCGAGACAACAGGACATCACAACATAGAAAAACTTCTTAATCTACATTTATTGCTGCCCATTTACGATATTAACAAAATGGACCTAACCTACATGACCTTCAAGTGGTTAAAGAATAATGAAAATGTGGTACATGTATGAAACAGAATGTTATTCAGACATAAAAACTATCTTGATATGGTACATATTTATGAAAACCTGGAATATCAAGATATCAACCACAGTCAACAACTAGGCAGAGGTAGCTCCAGCAGACCAAGGGATAACAGAGCAGTGGAAACTCACATAGATCCAGGAGTTCTGGATATCTGAGTATAAGGATCAACAGCTGAGCTTTAAAGACACACACCTTAATCCCAGTGCAGGTAAAGGTGGGAGTAATGACCTATGCCTTTAATCTCATTACTCCAGAGACAGAGATCTTTCTGTGTTTCTGTGAATTCAACAGGGACTACCAAATAGAGTAGTTGACACCTTTAATCCTAACCCGGATGACATAAAGCTGGGCCAGATGTGAATTTACCTGACAAGGTAGCAGAGAGTCCAGTTACAACTACTGTGAGGATGGCGATCACAGCATAGCAGCAGTAAAGCTTAACAGGAGACTCAGAGGAGACAATGGTGGGAGACTGTCCTTGATGCTTTTGACCTGCAAAGTGGGAAAATAAGAATGCCAACTTGTTAAGAACAATAAAATAAACGTATATAAAAACCCATTGTAGAATCCTCGGTCTATAAAGATAGCCATAGAGGAAAGAAGGCTAGAGATGCCAGAAACAGAATGAGGTCAGGGGTCTTCCAGTTACTGAACAAAGAATGAACTATGAACAAGCAAGAAACAAAAGGTGTGAGGGGCACAGTGAGAAGTAACAACATTCAACTGCTATTCTCCATAAAAACAGTCAGGCAGATACCGGAAAATACACTGGTGTAATAACCATAGGAACAGATTAAGAAAAGAGGAAAATGGAAATATCTCAGTGAACACACCAAAACAGTGTGAAAATTAGGAATTAGAGGAGTTTCTTCAACCCTACAAAAGTTATCAATTAAAATCAAAACAATAAATCCAACTGCAGCCTGCTCTTTCCCAAGGGTGCATTTATGGATTTTTCCCAGCTGTCAGGAGTAAGATGTCGGCTCCCTACCCCAGGATGACTTCCACAGGAGTTACTGACCAGGAAGAGTACATAGGGTCATGTGGCTGGAGACTGGCTCAGCAGTTGAGATCACTAGCTGCTCCTCCAGAGGACACAGGTTCAATTCCCTGCACCCAGAAGGTAGGTTTCAACCATGACTCCAGTCCCAGGGGCCCCAATGCCCTGTTCTGGCTTCTCTAGACATGTGCAGGTAAAACAGCCATAAACATAAAATAGGTTTCTTAAAAGAAGAAAGAATGTTTATACCTTTTG
Organism: Sigmodon hispidus; assembly: GCA_004025045.1. Taxonomy (NCBI): domain Eukaryota; kingdom Metazoa; phylum Chordata; class Mammalia; order Rodentia; family Cricetidae; genus Sigmodon; species Sigmodon hispidus. The sequence continues at coordinate 9,694 of PVIH01024373.1, read as the reverse complement.
AAAACTAAGTACAGTGTTTGTCTTCACAGATGATGTGGTTCTAACTGTATAGTAATTCTCACAATTGTACAAAAGCCTACTGGGTGTAAAAATAGTGAGTTTACAAAACTTCAGGACTCAGTGTCAGCATGATTGAATCAGAGGCATTTTCCTGTCAAATGCAAGTCAATGTACCAGACAGCACCATTTACAGTAAAGCCAAAATCCATAAAATTATAAATCTAATAAAGAGTTTATAATCAGCATGAAAAAAAGTACATGTAAAATTATAAAAAATCAGGACAGTGCTGGAGAGTTGGCTCAGTGGTTAAGAGCATTTGTTGTTCTTGCAGAGGACCAGGGTTTAATACCAGGACACACATAGTACATTACAACAATCTATAATTCCACTTTCAGGAATCTCACACCTTTTCCTGACTTGTTGGCCACTAACTAGTATTACATCAGATGCACAAATATTTATACAGGGAAAACATTCATATGCATTAATTTTTTAAATAAAAAAACACAAAAGAAATTAGGCAGATCTAGAGACATAATTGTTGTGGGATATTTGTTAGATTCTCCAAGACTGCCAAGAAAGTTCCACACTGAATAGAATGAGTGGAGGAGGTAGTGACTACCTGACCAGAATTAGCCATGGAGGCTTTGGAGGACCCAAGTTACATGTAGAAAGACACAGGAAACAGTAGGGAGGGGCCGAGAATGATTATCTCCCTCATTTGGACCAGAGAAAGCAAGAGAGAAGAGGTCACTGGTTGCTTCTTCACTGCTTCTTTGATCAATCTTGTTTTTACCCATTATCTGACACCCAACTTTTATTCAATAACAGTAAAAGTAATTGCTTCATGTAATACACCAGAACACTCAATATTGCTCATATGTCAACAATTCTTAAGCAAGGTTTAGGCAACAGTTTGATTTCCTGAAAGGTGTGTTTGGGGGTAATAAGTGATTGCCTTCAGAATAAAAACATTATAGCATCAAATTATTTCAAAAGTACTATGGAAACTAAAAGAACCCAGGACAGTAAAAAGTGATTCTGAAGGAAGTTTGAATTCAGAGAGATCATTCTGCTTAATCTGATGATTTATGAGAACAGGAATAAAGATAGCCAATACAGCAGATAAAATTTAAAAAGACCCCAGAAATTGTTATCAAACACACATGGTCAACAAACACTTAACACAGTAGAGTTTTAGATGGGCAAAAGATGGCATCATTCCAGTGTGTGCTACTAATACAACCTGGTGTCTGTCATCCATTAACAAGTTTTGAGTCTGACTGTAGACACCAGCACAAAGCTTGATAATGTAAGGTCATTTAATTCCTTAAATAGTTTGTAAACTTTTCTTGGGCAAAATCATCTTAGATTCAAGAACAAAATTACTGTCAGTATAACAGGAGTTGGACAGCGTTAGATGTTGGTGGGAATCTAATGCCTTTCTTTTGGAAAGGCAAAACTGTGCAGCCTCTATGAAGCTGTTTGTACAGGAAGTTTACAAAATGGTTGGTGATGTGCCCCCACCCGATGTAAGTATTCCTGGCAGTCCATGTGGTCAAGTCAACATGGCTCTGGCAGGAAGACCCTAAACCGGCTGCTTAACCCGTGAACACCCCTTCTCTTAAAAAGAGACACCATGTTGTGGTCTGTTTCTCCTCCTCTCCTGCTTCTCTCCTCCTGTACACACCTGGGAACTCTCTTAAATAAGCCCTCCTGTGGTCAGAGGTGAAGATCACTTGCTGCCCTTGTAGATGACTCATTTCTAGAACAAATCCAGTTTCAGAGATTTTAACACTTTCTGAACTCTGAGCACCAGGCCTGAGTGACAGGTAAAACACCCATGAACATAAAATAAAATAAAACTTTAAAACCTTAAATAGAAAGATTTTAGAAATAAAATATAGACATTTTCCACAATGAGAGGCTACAGTTTTAAGGTAGAAATCTCCAATGTCCTTTCCCTAACATTTAGCATGAAGTAAAATAGTAGATGAATTTACGGGTGGGTTTAATCCATTATTCCTGCCCCTACTGAAAAACCTAAACACAGTAAAAGAAATAGATGGACCGAGATTGTGCCTGAGGACAGGGGAGAATTTCTGAAGGCCAGGTCTCAGAAGGGGTTCCAGTTTGTCAAGACGGAAGAGGGAGGGCACCTGGCGGAGTTGGGCCACTTTGGGTGCACACGGGATGGTGGAGCAGGGACTGAGCGCATCCTGGGCACTCCTACCGATCCTCTAGGGATCCCGACACCTACTTTGCTTTACAAGCTCAGAAAGGCTGTTTATCTCAGAATCACGAATGAACCTGGGGCTGGGTGGCTACAGAAATCTCTAGGCCTGCAGGGAAATGTAATCTGATGGGAAATTGGTTCAACCCTAACACCTATAACACTTCACGACAGGCCTCCTCTGTCAATTATTAACATTAAAGAACTCTGGCGTGAGTTATCGAAATGCCACCGAAGACTGCGCTAACAAGTTCGCTGTCGGAAGCTCGTCCCAAACATATTTAAAGTAGCATTCCCCACAATAAAATAATACAGAATTGCACTTCTGCGACCCAACCCCCTGTAGAGCTGCCCCACCCCATACCCACAGGCTCTGCTGATCTCTAAAGACTCTGGTGGCAGGCTAACAGAAGAAGCTTCCCGCCCTTCTCCCTTTAAATTGCGCAAGGATTTATTAAATACATACCGTTTTCTCCCTCGAAATTGAACAAGGAATCCTTAATTAACCTGGGCATGACAGCTTTGCAGTGTATATCTTGCTCCTGAGGAAGACTTGCGATGAATGATTGAATAGTAATTGTGGGCGGGCTTAAAACCAGATGACTTGGAAGCTCCGCCCACTTTCCCCGTGATTTGTGACACAGCTAGAGTAATTAACATATTTGGTGAGTTTTAAATTTGTCTAAAATTCAGCAGGAACTCAGGCCTTCTACAATCCTTTTCCTGCTTACTGTTGCCAAGTTCCTGCTGCATTTGGCATGGTGTGATTAAAACCCACACTTCACTCCGGAAATCTTAATGAAGATGATTTTTATAAGAGCAATGATGAATACTTAGATCAGTGATTTAATTGGACTTTCTGGATTGGCCTAAGAGATATTGATGGTTAAGAAGGTAAAGACGACCAGGGACAGGGTTTAGGTAATTTGGCCAATTGATCCAATAGGAGATTTTTTTATTATTATTATTATGAATAAAGAAGTCACATTTTCTATCCTTGCATATCCTTATTCAAGGTCCCTTGCCCCTCCCACCACATCAGGTCATTCTCTCTTCTCCACATCCCCCCATCCCTCTCATGGGGAGGCGGTCCCAAGGTCATATGGTCCCAATATTGCTTAGTTCAGCCTCTACTCCTGACAATTCCAGTTTTCTCCCCCCCAACATCAAGACTGAGTCAGGTGTTCCTCTAGGGGAGTGGGACCAAGGAGTCAGTCCAAGGCTGTTCAGTGGTTGTGGTTTGCAGCTTTGGTATACTTTGTTTTTGTTTTTGTTTTGTTTTCCTTTGTTCCTTTTTTTGTTTGTTTACAGTCCACTAGTGATTGAATATATGCTTATCTTTCTGGGTTTGTGATACCTTGCTAAGGAGGCTATTCGCCAAATCCATTTGCCTGCAAATTTTAGGATATCATTTTTTCTTACTGCTGAGTAGTACTCTATTGTGTAGATGTAACACATTTTGTTAATCCATTCTTCAGTTGAGGGGAATCTAGGTTGTTTCCAAGTTCTTGCTATTACAAATAATGCTGCTATGAACATAGTTGAGCTAATACCTTTGGAGTGTGACTGTGCATCTTTAGGGTATACACACAGAAGTGGTATTGCTGGGTCCTTGAGGAGATTGATTCTCAATTTTCTGAGAAACCGCCATACTGTGTTCCAAAGTGGCTGAACAAGCTTACACTCCCACCAACAATGGTGGAGTGTTCCCCTTGCTCTGCATCCTCTCCAGCATAGGATGTCCTCTGTGTCTTTTATCTTAGCCAATCTAACAGGCCTCAGGTGGTATCTCAAAGTTGTTTTGATTTGCATTTCTCTGATGGCTAAAGATGATAAGCACTTTTTTAAGTGCCTTTTAGTCATTCTTAATTCTTCTGCTGAGAATTTCATTTTCAGATCTGAACCCCATTTTTTGATTGGGTTATTCAAGGTTTTGGGCTCTAGATTCTTGAGTTCTTTATATATCTTAGAGATCAGTCCTCTATCACTTGTATGTTTGGTGAAAATCTTTTCCCATGCTGTAGGCTGTCATTTTGTCCTATTGACAGTGTCCTTGGCTTTACAGAAGCTTCTTAGCTTCAGGAGATCCCACTTATTGATTGTTGGTCTTAGTGTCTGTGCCACTGGTGTTATATTTAGAAAGTGGTCGCCTGTGCCAATTCGTAGAAGTGTATTTCCCACTTTCTTTTCTGCCAAGTTCAAGTGGCTGGGTTTATGTTAAGGTCTTTGATCCACTTGGATTTGAGTTTTGTGCAGGGTTACAGGCTCGGATCTATTTGCATTTTTCTATACGCTTCCATCCAGCTATGCCAACACCATTTGTTAAATATACTATCTTTTTTCCATTGAATGTTTGGGCCTCTTTGTCCAAGATCAGGTGTTCATAGGTTTTTTCGGTTAATATCTCGATCCATAAGTCTGTTTTTGTGCCAGTACCAGGCTGTTTTTTTTACTGTACCTCTATACTATAACTTGAAGTCAGAGATGGTGATGCCTCCTGAGATTCTTCTGTTGAGCAAAATTCTTTTGGCAATCCTGGCTTTCCTGTTATTCCAAATGAAATTGAGTATCGTTCTTGCAAGGTCCAAAAAATGTTGTGTTGGGATTTTGATGGGCAGTGCATTGAATCAGTAGATTGCTTTTGGTAGGATTGCCATTTTTACTATGTTGATCATACCTATCAAAGAACATGGGAGAGCTTTCCATTTTCTGATATCCTCTTCAATTTCTTTCTTCAGTGATTTAAAATTGTTGTCAAATAGATATGTTACTTCTTTAGTTATAGTTACTCCAAGGTATTTAATGCTATTTGCAGCTATTATAAAGGGTGATGTTTCCATTATTTCTTTTTCAGCCCTTTTATCTTTAGTGTTTTGAAGGGCTACTGATTTCTTTGAGTTAATCCTGTATTCTGCTACATTGCTGAAGGTGTTTATCAGCCGTAGAATTTCCTTGGAAGAATTTTGTGGGCCACTTATGTATATAATCATATCATCTGCAAATAGAGATAGTTTCACTTCTTCTTTTCCAGTTTGTATCCCCTTAATCTCCTTTCGTTCTCTTATTGCTTCAGCTAAAACTTCGAGAACAATATTGAATAGATAAGGGGACAGAGGACATCCTTGTCTAGTTCCTCATTTTAGTGGGAATGCTTTGAGTTTTTCTCCATTAAGATTAATGCTGGCTGTGGGCTTCTTGTAAATTGCTTTATTATATTGAGATATTGTCCCTGTATTCCTGATCCTTCCAGAGCTTTTATCATAAAGGAGTTTTGGAATTTATCAAAGGCGTTTTCAGCATAATTCTCTGCATCTCCTGATAGTCTGTTGTTATGTCCCCCTTTTCATTTCTGATTTTGTTGATTTGGATACTCTCTCTCTGCTTTTTGATTAGTTTGGATAGGGACTTATCTATCTTGTTGACTTTTCAAAGAACCAACTCTTTGATTTATTGATTCTTTGTATTGTTCTTTTTGTTTCAATTGTATTGATTTCAGCTCTAAGATTGATTATTTCCTGCTGTCTACTCCTTCTAGGTGAGTTTGCTTCTAATTGTTCTAAGGCTTTCAGTTGAGCTATTAGTTCTCTAGTGTGGGATTTCTCTAGGCTTTTCACATAAGCATCTAGTGCTATGAATTTTCCTCTTAAGACTGCTTTCCTTGTGTTCCAGAAGTGTGGGTACGTTTTGGATTCATTTTCATTAAATTCTAGGAAGACTTTGATTTCTTTCTTAATTTCTTCTTTGACCCAGAGATGGTTCAGCTGAGTGATGTTTAGTTTCCTTGAGTTCGCAAGCTTTCTTTGATTTTTGATGTTGTTGAACTCTAACTTTAGGCCCTGGTGGTCTGATATGTTACAAGGGATTATTTTCATTTTTTTGTATCTGTTGATATTTGCTTTATGACCAATTATGTGGTCAGTTTTAGAGAAAGTTCCATGAGGAGCTGAGAAATATGTATATTCCTTTGCATTTGGGTAAAAGCTTCTGTAGATATCTATTAAAACCATTTGTATCATAACCTCTGTTAGACTCCTTATGTCTCTGTTAAGTCTTTGTCTGGTTGACCTATCCAGGGGTGAAAGTGTGGTATTCAAGGCTCCCACTATTAGGGTGTGAGAACTGATGTGGGATTTGAGCTTTAGCAGTGTTTCTTTTACATAGGTAGGTGCCCTTTTATTAGGGGCATAAATATTCAGGATTGAAATCTCCTCTTGACCAATTTTTCCTGTGATGAATAAGTAATGACCAATTTGGTCCCTTTTAATTGCTTTTAACTTAAAGTCTACTTTGTTAGATATTCAGAAGGCAACCCCCAGCTTGTTTCTTAGGACCATTTGACTGGAAAACCTTTTCCCAACCCTTACTCTGAGCCTGTGTCTCTCTTTGTGATTGAGGTATGTTTCCTGTAGGCAACAGAAGGATGGCTTGTGGTGCTGTATCCATCTTGTTAGTGTGTGTCTTTTTAGAGGTGAGTTGAGTTCATTGATATTTAGGGATATTAGTGACCACTGATTGATATTTCCTGGCATTTTTGGTGGTAACTTGTTTGTATTTCCTTTCTCTGGGGTATTCTTCTGTGGGATTATTGATTGTTTGTGGTTTCATGGGTGTATCTGGGGTCCTTAGGTTGGAGTTTTCCCTCTAATGCTTTCTGTGGTGCTAGATTGGCACATAGGTATTGTTTCAGTCTGACTTTATCATAAAATATCTTGTTTACTCTATCTATGGTGATTAATAATTTTGTACTGTATAGTATTCTAGTTTGGGAGCTATGTTCTTTTAGCATCTGTATAACTTCTGACCAAACCCTTCTAGCTTTCATCATTTCTATTGAATAGTCAGGTGTTATTCTGATGGGCTTGCTTTTCTTTATAGGTAAGTTGGCCCTTTGGTAGCTCTTAAAATTTATTCTTTGTTCTGTATGTTTTGTGGCTTCATTATTATGTGGCACACTGACTTTTTTGTGGCAGGAGGGTCTAATCTATTTGGTGTTCTTAAGCTTCTTGTATCTTTATAGGCATTTCCTTCTTCAAGTTAGGAAAGTTTTCTTCTATGATTTTATTGAATACATTATCTGTGCCTTTGAGCTGGTATTCTTCTATTCTTCAATTCCTATTATTCTCAAGTTAGGTCTTTTCATGGTGTCCCAGATTTTCTGAACATTTTGTCTTATGGTTTTTTTGGTTTTAGTATTTTCTTTGACTGATATATCTATTTCAGCTACTGAATCTTCCACTTCAGAGATTCTTTCTTCCATCTCTTGGATTCTGTTGGTTATGCTTCTATCTGTAGTTCCAACTTTTTTCTTCAGGTTTTCTATTTCCATCTTTCCCTCATTTTGTGCCTTTTTTTTACTGATTCTATTTCAGTTTTTAGTTCCTGGAATGTTTCTTTCATTTTTTGGTTTATCTTTTATGATTTTCTTTCAAAGATTTGTTCATCTCTTTCAATTTTTTATTTGTATTTTCTTCTATTTCTTTAAGGGAATTTTTCATATCTTCTTTGAGGGCTTCATTGATCAACATAAAGGTATTTTTGGTATTGCTTAGTACTGCTTCCTCTTCACTGTTCTGTTGAGGTCTTGTAGTTGTAGAACCACCACTTTCTTCTGGAGTTACCTTGTTGTTCTTTATATTATTATATAAATTTTTGCCCTGGGGTCTGCCCATGGCTTCACTGGTTCACGATTAGGTGGCTCCTGGTCAGTTGTGGCAAGAGGGCTTGTGTGTCTCCTGTCACCTCTGAGCAAGGGGTCTGCTCAATCTCTGACCCTGCTCTGGTTGAATTTCAAGTCCTTAGTCTTTCTCTGCTAATGCAGTTGAACGCAGGGTTACCGTGTGATGCCCCCTCTTTTAGGTGCAGCTGAAGGAGCCCCTCACAGGCAAAGTCTATTCCTGTCTGCTAAGGGGTGTGTGGAGACATGCACCACAGACAGAATCTGGTCCCGGAACGAGAACAGGAACATAACTTTCCCGGGCAGCCATTCAGGCACCTAGGCCTGCTGACCTGACCTCACCTCACCTCACCTCTGGGCAGAGTCTGAGTCTGAATTTCAAAGTCCTCAGTTCTTCTCTGCTGATGCAGATTGAGGTGGGGTGGCCGTGCAAGTTCCCTTATTTTGGGAGCAGCTGGAGGAGCCCCTCACAGACAAAGTCTATTCCTGTCTGCTAAGGTGTGTGTGCAGACACGCACCACAGACAGAACCTGGTCCCAGAATCAGAACCAAAACACTGAGATACTTTAAAAAGAAAGAAAAAGAAAAATATAAAGATAAGACTAAGGATTTGGGGGACATGGGAGAATGGAAACAGGGAATGTGGTAAATGTGGTAATATTTCTTTGTGCACACATATGAGAAAAAAAATTACTTTCCCTTTGTTACCTGTAAGATTTCTGAAGAGAATAGAATATTAGCACAAGGAAGTTTCATGCATTATAGACCCATGAATTCTGCCTGTGGAAGAACAGACAGATGATCAAAGAAAATAATTCTGCCCCTCTACCTAAGGTAAGACCTGAGTTCCCAGGTCATGTAACTTACAGAATTAATCACAGGCTCCAATATGCACCATGAGAAAACAAAGTTGTTCAAGAGTTTAAATAAACGCAGGTGTGTAAAGAAAATAGACAGTTAGCAGACCCCTTGTTTAATGTTCTCTAGAGGAGAAATAGAATAGGAATCTGCTACTGTGAACACGGAAAACAACGGCCTGCCAGTACACAGGGAAAGACTGATCTATGCTTGGCTTGATTGAATTTGTGTCAATAATAAAAGAATCACTGCTTTGGGGTGAAGATGTTATGGTGGGAAAATTAATACAAAGAAAAATGCTTAATTACTTGTGAGCTTCTAAATAAAATGGGTAACTCGTAGTCACAATGTAATCACTTTCTATGTAAAAATTTTAACTAGTTTTTGGAAAATATGTAACTTATGCTTATGAGGTAATCTTTTCTTGCTGAGCAGGTTATATCTATGGTGCTAAAGAGAACTCAGAGGTTAAGAGCACTGGCTGCTCATTCAGAGGTTCTGAGTTCAATTCCTAGCAATGACATGGTGGCTCAGACCATCCAACAGGATCTGGTGAGCTTTTCTGGCATATATGCAGACGGAGTACACAAAGGAAAGAAAGATAGGAAGGAAGAAAGAGAGAAGTTTGTGTTGGAGTGTATAAAGGGGATTACAGAAAATAAAAGAGAAGAAGGAAGAACAGGGAAAGGTGTAACAGGAAATGGGGTAGAGGTCAATGGAAACACCAGAGAAGGGAGAGAACTGGGAAGGGGAGGAAACAGCAGGAAGAACAACAGGCAGAGGGAAGATTGACATGAGGAAGTGGGCTTTGGCCCTCAAGGTTCCCGTGTGTCTCCACAGCAGTCCCATACTTTGCCTGTCCATGTCTCCTCTCAGGTTCTCTGACCACCAGGAACCTGCTGGGACTGGGCCCCTTGACAGCAGGAAT
>PVIH01024372.1:0-22888 GCA_004025045.1 Sigmodon hispidus | reverse complement strand
TCTGGGTGTATACCCTAAAGAGGCACATTCACACTCCAAAGGTATTAGCTCAACTATGTTCATAGCAGCATTATTTGTAATAGCAAGAACCTGGAAACAACCTAGATATCCCTCAACTGAAGAATGGATTAACAAACTGTGGTACATCTACACAATGGAATACTACTCAGCAGTAAGAAAAAATGATATCCTAAAATTCGCAGGCAAATGGATGGATTTGGAGAATATTCTCCTGAGCGAGGTATCACAATCTCAGAAAGATAAGCAGGGGATGTACTCACTCATTAGTAGCCTCTAAACAAACAAACAAGAAAAAAAAGCCAAGCATGCCCAAGCGGCAAACCACAACCACTGAACATCTTGGGATCAGAAACACCCTGAACTGACCCTTCGGACCCCACTCCAACCATAGGAACACCTGACTCACTCTTGAGGGAGGGTGTACAAAACTGGATTTGGCCAGGAGTGGAGCCTGATCCATGCATTATTGGGTCAGTGGGACCATAGGACTGTCTGCTCCCTTCCCAGGGAGGGGATGGGGAGTTGCAGAGAAGAAAAATGACCTGATGTGGTAGGAGGGGGAAGGGATCTTGAATAAGGATATACAGGGATGGGAAAAAAAATAGAGAGGGAAAGCTGAACACAAAGTAAATATATGTGTAACAATCTTATTTACATTATCATCCTTGATAAGTCATGCTTATGATTTTTATCTTCTTTGTAGTTATTGTTAACTTTTCAGCATTTTAAATTCATTTTACTGTTTTTTTTGATAAATACAAAATAATAAAAAAAAAAGAAGCACATTCGCACTCCAAAGGCATTAGCTCAACTATGTTCACAGCAGCATTATTTGTAATAGCAAGAACCTGGAAACAACCTAGATGCCCCTCAACTGAAAAATGGATTAACAAACTATGGTACATCTATCTACACAATGGAGCACTACTCAGTAGTAAGAAAAAATGATATCCTAAAATCTGCAGGGAAACAGATGGATTTGGAGAATATCTTCCTGAGCGAGGTATCACAAACCCAGAAAGATAAGCAGGAGATGTACTCACTCATTAGTGGACTCTAAACAAAAAAGCAAAAAGCAAAGCATGTCCAAGCTGCAAACCACAACCACTGAACAGCTTGGGATCTGAAACACCCTGGATTGGCAACTTGGATGCCACTCCCTCTGGAGGAACACCTGAGTCAGTCTTCATGTTGGGGTGAGGGTACTGGATCTGCCAGGAGTGGATACTGAACTAAGCCATATTGGAACATTGGGACCTTGGGACCTCCTGCCTTTGCTGGAGAGGAGATAGGGAGATGTGATGTGAAGAAGAGAGAGTGACTGGAGGGGCTGGTAGGGGGAACGAACCTTGAACAAGCATATACACGGATAGAAAATGTGACCTTATTCATAATAAAAAAATGAAATATAAAAAATAAAAATAAAAAATTTAATAGCAAGAAAAGAAATAAACCAACAAACAAAAAGACTTGCCAACACTAAAAAAAAAAAAATTATTGTGCATGGACAAAATCCCAGGAATTTAACTAAATCTACTTATAAATAATAAATTTATTTCTGAGATTTCAATATACAAAATGAAGTTACTAACGTTAATGGTGCTTCTACATGTTATTGAGACATAAGACATGTTTTGACCAAACAAAATTATTGGCTTGTACTGTTCTTCCTAAGGCAGATCATAGAAACTAATCATTTCTTCATTTTTCTCCCCTTGAAGCTGACCATAAGGATTTAGCTGATCTATCCAAGCAGATAAATGATACACAGAGAGACCAAGACAAATATGAGTAGAGAGGTTTTCCTGTATTCCCTGAACCAGACTTTTAGCAATATCTATAATGTGTACTCTCAATAAAATCCAAAAGCCCAGTTTGATAAGTTTCCTGATAGGTCAGTGGTTCTCAATCTTCCTAATTCTGGGACCCTTTAATACAGTTCCTCATGTCATAGTGACCCTTAACCATAAAATTATTTTTGTTGCTACTTCATAAGTGTAATTTGCCTCTGTTATAAATTGTAAATATCTGATATGCAGGAATTCTAATATGTTACCCCTGTGTAAGGCTCCTTGGACTCTCAAAGGGCTTGTGGCCCACAGGTTGAGAAATGTGCTAGAGGAACATGGGGAAGTTCCTGGAGTATGGCACATACAGACAACATGGAAGCTCTGTAACCTTTCTTCTGGGCCTTTCCCTGTTTCACATCTTTATTAGTGTACTTTATAATACTCTTTATAAAACCATGTGTATTTCACTGCTGTATGAGCTGCTTTAGGAAATTAATTGAGCCCAAAGTATATATTGTGGAAATCCCAATTGTATATCAGGTCTGTCACAAGTAAGGATAAAAATAGCCTGGGACTTGAAACTGGCATAAAAAGTGGGAAGAAATGGTCTTAGAGACTGAGTCCTCAACCAATAATATCTGACACCATCTCCAGGTGGTGTCAGAATTAAATTGGATTAGAGAACACCCAGCTGGTGTCCACTACAAAATTGATTGCTAGATTGGTAGTGGGGTGAAATCTTTACACCTTTGATGTTACAAAAGTTGCTTGTGTTGATTGTGGTGTTAAAGTAGATGAAAAACAAGAAATAATCATAACAACAACCGGAAATAGAAATTATTCAACAATAACATTTATAATACCCCTTTAATAAAATATTTAAATATGTACCAACAAAATATATGTAAATATTTATGCTAAAACTATAAAATTTTGATAACATAAATAAAAAAGGTATTAAATAGAAAAACATCATATGTGAATAGAAGATTCTGAAAACTTAAGATGCCAATTTCTTCAAGTTGGCTTATATTTGCTAAACATAAATTTAATATTTGTAATATTATAAAATAAAGTTTTATTAGTTCCCGGATAATGAAAACAAAGTTATTTGAAAGTGCATTCTGAAATTTGTGTGGAAGATAATGGTTTTAGAATAGCCACACCAATTTTGAAAAAAAATTGAAATTAAAAGGCACAAGAGTGGAGGACAAGGAGCTTGAGGGTATAGCTCCGGGTGGGTCAGAGAGAATGGTTAGCATGATCAAACCCCTTAGTTAAACATTCAACAGCTTCCCCTCATAGTTGTGGTACACTTGATATTTAATAGTAAAATCAGCTGTATAAATACAAATCAGTGGAGTTAGAAGAGAATGTTGTATATACATTAAAACAAATATGGCCAATTTTTCAGGTTCTAGAGATTGCATCAGAAGAACATTTTGTATGTAAGATAAGTGTTTGACCAGTGAGACATATTCCTATCATGAGGTCAACCTTTTCGGTTTTTTTATTTCTGACAAAGTCACAAATACAGTTTAATGGGGAAAGGCAATTCCTTTTAAGAAATGAATGATAATAACTATGTTTTCATAGCTAATAAATGAGGAACTTAAACAAAAACATCCATACAAAAATTAATTCAAAATGAATTATCAGCTTAAATTTTATACACAAAGTATATAATTATACACAAACTCAGGGATTGATATATAGGAATAAACTTTTATAACACTGGGTTAAACAAAGACTTCTTATATAGGACACCTAAAACAAAGTTTGTTTAAATAATGAGATGGATTTCATTAATGTTAAAAATATTTTCCTCTTTGAAAGACAGTCTAGAAAAAAAATCTAAGCCAAAGACTATGGGAACTGTTTTCAAATTGTATATCTGATTATCTGATTAAAACCTTGAATCTAGAATAATAGAGCTTAAAAAATTCTCTAGGGATCAGAGAAATGGCTCAGCTGTTAAGAGCGCCTTGCTACTTACTCTTCTAGAGGATCTGAGTGAGATTCTTAGCACTCACATCAGGTGACTACAGGTGTCTTTAACTCCAGGGAATTCAATGCTCTCTTTTGGCTTCCATGAACTGTAGCACGAATTCTGGTTGTAATGAAAGAAACTCAGAGCCAGATATCGGGGAAAGGCTGAAATATCAGAAAGAGGAAGTGTCACAGTCAGTTCTCACCCAGCTATCTTCTAGCTTCCTCTGCCTTGCTCCTAGTGACTTCTAATTCCTGCTGTTTTCCTAAGCCTGCCTTAAATACCCTTCTCACACAGCTGTATCCCACCCAGGTTTAGATTAAAGGCATGAGCTACTCTATTTGGTAATCAGCCTTGAACTCACAAAAATACAGAAAGATCTCTGTCTCTTGAGTTATGGGATTAAAGGCATAGGTCACCACTCTCTGTTTTCCCCAGGCTGGGATTAAAGGTGTGTGTTATTGAAATCCAGCAGTTTGGCCTTGTACACTGAGACCCAGAAGTCCGTGAGATGTGAGTTAGCACTGCTCTGTTATCCCTGGAACTTCCAGAGTTACCTCTGTCTAATTTTGGATGTAGGTTGATCTCTTGATAGTTCAGGTTTTATTAAATATGTAACATATCACCACCACAATGGACACATGCATATGTGTGCATGCACATGTACTCAAAACCAATAGACATGTACACAGACACATATACACATAAATAAAAAAAAATAAACTTAAAAAACCCAATTCTCAACAATATAGTGAACAATCTCATTTTTAAAATAATAGACAAAGTATTTCAGTAAGCCATGCACAAAAGATAAGGGTGTGGCAAGTGAGCATATTGAAGATGCCGAGCATCATGAGCCATTAGGGAAATTTCAATATAATCAAAAATCTTTGCCATTAAATACTTATTAAGATGGAAATAAATAATGGTGAAAACTTGACATTACAAAGTATTGGCAAGGATGAAGAGCATCTGGAAATCAGTATCATTTGTTGGCAGAAATGCAAACTGGGAATGCCGCTTTTGAAGACATGCAGATTCTTAAAGAATTAAACATACTAGTCATTAAGAAAACCAATAACCCAAATAAACATGGGGTACTGATATAAAGAGAGAGTTCTCAAAAGATAAAACACATTGGCTGAAAAGCACTTAGAGAAATGTTCAGCATTCTTAGTCATCAGGGAAATGCAAATCAGGGAGGAACTGGGAGGCATTGGGAGAGGAGATATCATAATCAGAATATATTATATAAAAATCTATTTTAAATAAAAAAGAAAACTAGAATAAAAAAAGAATTAAACATACTTAGTACATATCAATCAACCATAACTTTGCATGTTTAGACTATATTCACCCCCAAAGTCTGCGATTAAATAGTTGTTGAAACATATTCATAATTACTAAAATCTGTAAATAGTCCATAAGACCTATACTTTGGAACATTCATTAAAACATTCTATTCAACAGTAAAAAATGAATAAAATATTCGTATACTAAATGCACAAATGGAACCTTAATTTGCTTCACTAAGTAAAGGTCAGATTAAAAAAGCAATGTAATATGTGATTTTTATTTCATGACATTTGGAAAATAAAAATCAGGAAGATGGAAGTCAGATTAATGTTTTTAAGGGTTATATTGCAGTTATAAAATGTCAGCATGAGAAATTTTCAATATTAACTCTGTGAATATAAGTCTATTGTGTCAAATGTTTTTAAGGGTTATATTGCAGTTATAAAATGTCAGCATGAGAAATTTTTAATATCAACTCTGATTGTGAATATAAGTCTATTGTGTCTAAAACTCTTGGAACTACACACTGTAAATGATGAACTTTCCTGTACATGAGCTATATTTTTATACTTAAAGACTTATAAAAATTTCTGTAAGTAATATTTGAAGTGTAAACTAAGTTGTGATATATAGGGGATTATATTTTTAGTATTTATTTCAAATGCTGCTTCCATTTTTGCCAGGATACAGAGTGATAGAGATCAAACCTAGGACCTTGAACATGCTAGGCAAGTACTCCACCATTAAGCTACACATTCATCCCAAATTGTCTGCTTCTTAGATGCTCTTTTCTTGATGTCAAGTTATTTATAGATGCAATTATTGATTTCCAGGACTATATGGACTTTTGTTTAACTTTTTAGTCTTGATTTCTAGCTTAAAAATATTGTGGTTACAGAACATGATGTAAATGATTTTAATTTTTAAAAACTTGATACTTTATGACCTAATATAAAGCCAACATTTAGAATTCTATGTGATATTAAAGAAAATGCATATGTGGCTTTGGTTTGGGGGGCATATTATTTTAGGTTTGTTTATTAGTCATGTTTGTTATTTGCATTATTCATAGAAGGTATACCTGGGTTCTTTTCTTGCTCACATATCTGTTATCAAAAGAAGTGTTAAAATTGTACCTGAGGATTTTTCATTTGTCGGTTTCACTATATAATTATTTTTTGATTCATTATTTTATTTACTATTGAGGCTATTTTTATATTTTAATATATTTTTATATTTATACTTTAGATTTTCATCACATCCATCCCATTCCTTCTGCTAAACCCTTTTACCTCACTTTAATATCACCTAAAGTCCTAATACCCTCTAAAATCATAGTTTTTTTTAAAAAATTATAACTTTCACATATGCTCATGTATGTGAGATCATCCACTGAGGTATGGGCAACATATCAATGCCAACCTCCCCTTTACAAAGGAAAGTAACTACCTCTCTCCCGGGAGCCATCAAACTCTATTAGCTCTTTAGGGGTCTCTTCATAATGGATATTTTAACTCTTGATCTTGTAGAGGTATTGTAGAGGTAAACATAGTTGTGAATTCGTTTGTGTAATAACTATATCATACTAAGAAGACAGCACTTCACAACATTCATGTGAGTTCAAGGATGCTCCTGCTATTGCACTCCTTCTATCCCATTTTCTGTAGAGTTCCTGGAGCTATATAGATTCTCCTTTATAGCTGAGTACTCAAAGTTGCTTATTCTCATCAGTTAGAACAGTTATGATGTTCATAGCAGCATTATTCATAATAGCAAGAACCTGGAAACAAACTAGATGCCCCTCAACTGTGGTACATCTACACAATGGAGTACTATGCAGCAGGAAAAAAGGATATACTAAAATTTGCAGGCAAATGGATGGATTTGAAGACTATCCTCCTGAGTGAGGTATCACAAACCCAGAAGGATAAGCAGGGGATGTACTCACTCATTAGTGGACCTTAAGCAAAAGTACTCTTATGTCATTGGAAAAAGAGAAAACTTTATCACAAATATCTTGGATCTTTAGTTTTCCTTACAAGGATACTATTTGATCCAGTATCCATCTGCATTAGGTCTCCTAAAATTCCACTGAATTTCCTACTGTGCCATCCACTTCTAAGAATTAAATACAATGAATAAATGAGGGAAAAAAAGGATATATGACAGTTGACTACTCAGCCCTAAAAAGGACATTAATCCAACTGCCTCTAAGGCTATGGTATGATTGTAAAAGTGAAACCAGAAAGAATGAAAGAACCAGAAGAAAGGATTTCATGTATTACCTTCAAAGTGTGATGTGGCTATTGTAAACATAATCTCACAGCAGCTGCAGTTGCCTGTATTGGGCCTGTGCAAGCCTAGACTTTTCAATAGCCAGTCATGAATCACAGATCAAAGAGTGGCTTGTGGGGATCTACCTATCATTGCTGAACTATTTGTAACAGATTCTGTGAGAGGGACAATCATTGTTTTCAGTTGTGTACCCAATGGTGAGTCTTTGAGGCTCTAGTGGATAATTATAAACCTATACAGATGCTCTTGGTTCAAATTAGTTGGTCACAAACATAGAAAGGAATAAACTTGGGAAAGGGGAGCCATGTGACCTAGTTTCAGACAAGTATATGAGTGCTAGTCCAACTCCATAGACGAGGCAAACCCCACAAGGACATTCTCATTTGGCAAGGACCAGTGGTTTTTGGGACAGTGCAGACTACTGTTGGGACTGCATGGCCTCCATGCTTTCTTCTCCCAAATAATATTGATGGTTCTCTTGGTTTTACTGCCATGTTGTTGGTCATGCATGGGACAGATATGATCATTCTTAGAAATCCTATTTTTTAATACATTCCTCTAAAATTCTTTAAAAAAATCATGGTTTTAAGACAAATGTTAAAGAAATGCTCGTTTTAAATGTAAATAAAATTGAGAAAAAAGAACAGTTATGACTTAGGGCACTAATCACCACCTGCAATAAGAAGGTTCCCTAAAGTTGAGACTGAGCAAAAGTATAAGTATTTAGAAGGTGGCTTGAAAACATGATCATTTAACAAAACAATGTCAGAAGACTGTCCTTTAGTGCCTATGGCTTTTTAAGCCATGGGTTTTGACTATGCTTTCAGTATTAAATATGAATTACCCACCATTGAGAAAGCTTAAAATCCAAGCCTTAAATCCAGTCAAGATAGTGGTTGATTATAGCCCATAAAAATATCTTGGCATTATTGTACCAGTGTGGTGATATATATTTAATAAAAATAGTCTGGAATATCAGAGGATGGTCACCCACAGGCCCAAGACATTGAAGGTCAGGGAGTGGTGACCCTCATCTTTAATCCTAGCTTTAGGAATGGTAAAAAAAAAAAAGCAAGTAAGGTAGCTGGACAAAGGGAGAGAAGGAAGGTTTTCAGTTTCCATAACTTTGATGGTGGACTGAGGAGAGAGGTTTGGAGTGGGAGATTTCATCGAGACAGGTTTGAGGAGTTGGCTGATGAAAAGCGACTGTGGTTTATTTCTCTTTCTCTCTGATATTTCATCTTTTCCCCAATATCTGGTTCCAGGTTTTTATTATAATGCCAAATAGAGTTCCTACAATATACTACATTGTATGGTATATCATATCTTACCTAGCAGGTCACTATTGTAGTATGCAGGGAACAGTTCTAGGCAAGACTGCTGATGTCTATTCTCTTGCATCAGCCTTCATAACAGTTCATAGCATTACAAAAGTGCATACAAATTTCATATTATCTTGCCCATCAACTGAAAGTTTTGATACTATGATTTCCTCTACATCTCCAATAATATATTTTTATTTATGCAATTCCACCTGTGTGCGTGTGTGTGTGTGTGTGTGTGTGTGTGTGAGAGAGAGAGAGAGAGAGAGAGAGAGAGAGAGAGACAGAGAGAGAGAGAGACAGAGAGAGAGAGACAGAGAGAGAGAGAGAGGACTGTACAGGTATATGTTACTAGTCTTATGCCTACTTGACAAAAATTAGAGTTATCTGAAAGGAAGAAACCTCAACTGAGAAAATGCCTCCATAACATCCAACAGTAGGCATTTTCTTAGTGGTTGATGTGGGAAGGCCTAGCCATTATGGGTTGTGCCATCACAGGGTTGGTGGTCCTGTGTTCTATAAGAAAGCATGAAACAAGTATAATAGAGACTGATGATCATGCGAGTTTTACTACCTGAAAGTGTATCAAGCTCTTGCACTAAATACCAGAGAATTTGTGGGTGTGGGTGAGGGTGTAGGGGAAGTAGAGAAATGAATTGTGTTAAATTGTGAAGAAATCTAACAGAGAATGCAAAGTCTGCCTTCTGTTGTGAATTCAGTGAGCTCTGCTGTAGGAGCTTGAAAGATAAGAATGTTGAGCACAATTCGGAAGATGGAGGCCTGGCTTGGGAAGTTTCCAAAGGAAGTTTAAAGACTATTACAGCCATTTGTTACTTTAAATTAAGATTCTATAGTTCTGGTTTGCTGGGGCTGAAGAATCAGATACTCAATGCTGGCTAATTAGAGCTAAGAAATTAGTGGTGATTGAGAAGAAACCAACATCCCTGGTAAAACCTCCTGGGAAGTATTTCTTGAGGGTACAGAGAGGCTATGTTCCAGAGGTGTCCAAGGTTGTACCTCTTGCTGACAGCCATGTGTAAGCATCACTCAGGTAGTACTGGTTTTGAAAGCATGAAGGGATCATGGAGAGCCGCTGAAGTTTAGCATCTGTAAGTGGCCAAGAGAGGCTATTGGTCATGTGCAGCCTCATTGGCAGTTGAAGGCCGAGGACTGAAGGGGTCATGCAAAGAAGTTGAGGCTTGCCACCATGAAGTGGGTCTATGAGAGGCTATCAGCAAAAGTGCAACCCAGTTGCAGCAAGGGACCCAGCATTTTGGAGATGTCAGAGCCACTGAAGGACCAGTAAGAGTGGCAGCAGCAGTGGAGTGGAGCCAGCTGAAGCCTAGGAGACAAGCTGTGTGTCCAGCCAAAGTAGAGGTGGAGAAGTGCCTCAAGCCCTTTGAAGGAGCCCAGAAGATCATGAGTGGATTCCAGACATTGGTCAGTTGGAGTTTCAACTTCCCTGTTGAAGTAAGAAAGGAAATTAATGTTTGTTTTACTAGAGCCCACAGTTGAGAGACTTTGAATTTTAAAAGAGATTGGCTATTTTAAAGGAACTGAAGTTGTAATGTGTTTGAATTTGTAAAGACTGTGAGACTTATAAAGTTATTTGTGTTGCTAATGTCAGATCTTGGGGCAAATAAGAAAGCAAGGGTTGTGGCTTAAAATGATATGTTTGTGTGTCAGGTTGAAAAAGGTTAAGTTGTGCTGGCTGTAAACATGACACAAGCTAGAGTTATCTAAAAGGAAGAAACGTTTATTGAGAAAATGCCTCCATAACATCAAGGTGTGAGGAGGACCCTGTGCATTATGGATGGCATTATGCCTGGTCTTGTCTGGTAAGAAAACAGGCTGAACAAATCATAAGGAGTAAGCCAGTGAGAAACACTCCTCCATGGCCTCTGCATCAGCTGCTGACCCCAGATTCCTGAACTGTTTGAATTTCTGTCCAGATTTCATTTGTAGAAGAAAAGTGATATAGAAGTAAACCCTTTCCTCACCAGCTTGCTTTTTGATCATGGTGTTTTGCCACAGCAATAGTAGCCTTAAGTAAAACAAGGTACATGTGGCAGAAGCATGGGCTTCCAGGTATACATGCGGTCATGTAGAAGGTAGAGAACAACTTCAAAGTCATTATTTGGGTATACCATCTCCCATTTTATTTTATTTTATTGAGACAAAGTCTGTAACTAATTTGAAACTTCCAAGTAGGCTGGGATATCTGGCCATTGACTTTCCAGTGTCTTCCTTTGTACACCTCCTCAGTGCTATCTTGGTTAAAGGCACATCACCTTGCCTAGATTTTTTTAAGCCTGAATTCTGAAGGTTAAAGTCAAGTTTCCTGCTTATAAGTCAAACATTGTACTAATTTAACTGTGTTCCCAGCCTCTCTAATACTATTTTTTATGTTCAAATCAATTCTGCCCTGTACTAACATGTTTGTACCCACTTTATATATTTACCTTTCTCCCTTTTTTGGGCTGAAAACTGAAATCAGGACTCTATTAATACTAAGGACACCCTATTTAATACTGTTAGCTTTTTATTCTATTAAGGAACACACTGAAGTTTTTTTTCAAATGTTTGTTTTTGAACTTTATCTTCATATTTAGGATAACATTTATATATTTCTTGCATTTTTAAACAGTTCAGGCAATCAACATTTCCAACTGGAAATTTACTATGTGTGCATTTAATTATTACTATATTTTATGTTTAAATGCACCAACTTATTTTTTTCACTTATTTCAAGTACTTCATATTGATATTTTCTTTTCTCAATTCACTTATGTATATTATGATTATTTTCTTTTTAGCTTCACCCTGCTATTTCTTCCTAATAGTCCAATGTTCTTTTGATGTAATAGTGATGTCAGCACAGGATGAACTGCCATCCCTAGATAGCACACAGAGACTATAAGAGATTAGAAAGGACAGTTATTTCATGCTCCTAAGTTTAGAAGTTGTTTTAATATATACATATGCAAATAAAACAACTCTCCCACATTCTTGAAAGATTTTTTTGCCTGAGAATATAAGATCATATGGAAAGTAAATTTTTAAAAGCATATTGAACATGTAATTTGCATTGCTCCTTTTGTCTTGTGGTTACAGAGAAAATCAGTTGCCATTTATGTGTTGCTTTAGGTAATGCTTTTCTTGTTAACAAATTGATTTTTTTTTCTGTTTTGCCCGTTGTCTGTACTTTTACCATGCTATATTTCAGTTTTTTATTAATTTAAATTTAGTTATGAAATACTTGGGCTCAAAGACAGGGTCTTATACATGCTAGGCAAATGTTCTACCACTGAACTATATCCTAGAACTCAGTAAGGTTTTAAAATTTTTACTTCATCAAATTTATTGGGTGTATTGATTCAGGCCTTCATTCAATTTCAAAAATTTTATCATTATCTTTACAATGTTGTTTTCTATTTTTGAAATTCAGTATAGGTGTTGAATAAAGATTCCCACATTAGAGCTGGCAAAATGGCTCAGTGGGTAAGGGGTATTGCAGGCCTGACAATCCAAGTTTGATACCTCAATCCCACAAGAAGATAGGAGAGAACCAACCCACAAACAATATCCTTAGACTTACACACATCATGGTACACATGCTCCTAGCACCCCCTCCAGACACACACACAATCAAAGACAAAATTTTTCACATTGTTTACCTCATTGCTTAGTGTTTTATTATGCCACGTATAATCTACTATTAATACAGTCCAATGATTTGGATGTCCCTATCTTGTAGAAAGTTAGGCTTTGATTTTAACCACAGCAGGTTAAGTTATGGTTAGTCAAATAGTTTTACCAAAAAGCCAATTTTGTATTTTCTGTTAAATTCTTTGACAGTTTCACATAATTCATTTTCCTCTTTCCTCCAAATTCTAAGGTGTTTAGTATGAGAACTTGGTACACTTTCAGATAGCAAAACTTACACTATTGTCAGTTTCATGAATAATTGATTTGCTGTGGGATAACTCTCTTGTGTGCTGTAAATAATTGTCACTTGAATTGATTTAATAAAATGATATTTAGCAAATAACCAGGCAGGAAATACAGCAGGAATTATCAGTCTAGGAGAATTCTGGGAAAAGGAAGCGTGTAGTCAGAGAAGTCTCCAGCCAGATGCAAAGAGAGCAGGAGATGAATTTTCCATAATAACAAAGGTACTGTCCTATGGTAAAACATAAATAGAAATATGGGTTAACTTAAAGTGTAAGATAGCTAGTAACAAGCCTGATCTAATGGTCAACCATTTATAAGTAATATTAAGCTTCTGAGTGATTATTTGAGAGTGGCTGTGGGATACAAGAAAACTTCTGCTTCATTGATTCCTCTTGGAGGTTTTATTTCTCAGACATACAAAACCACCTTATAAGAACTCATGAATTATAGTATAATTTCCACTTTGGCAATTATTCTCATGGATACTTACAGATTTCTGATTTGGTAAGATGCTATTTTCTACATGTACCTATCTGTCTCACAAGTTTTTGGTATAGTAACTTACACATATTACCTCAGTTCTCTTACAGATCTATGAAGAATCTTTGACTATTCAAAGTTTGTTTTTGTGTTAATTTTTCTTGATACTAAAATAGAGTTCTCATTTCTAAGCTAATTATATGTAAAGACTACACCTAGAAATTCAATATTATTATGTAACTTTTTCTCATTAAACTTATTTTAATGGGTCTCAAAATTCTGTGACAGATTTTTGGTCAAGTTGTTTCCATTATAAAGTACTGACTTTGAAAACTAATAACTTAAAACTTACACACACACACACACACACACACACACACACACACACACACACACACACACAAATAATCGTCCACAAAACATTCTTTTCCTTCTGAAGGTTTTACAATGCATTGTTATTAGTAACCAGTCATTTACTATAAAACTTAAATGGGCAATTGCGACAAACATTTCTGACACCGTTCTTCCACCACTGATAAGACTTGTGTGGCAGGTGTTAGGGATAATATTCCTTTAGCCTTCTGAGCTTTCTGGGAAGACTTGTTGACTTTGTCAGCTCCAGCAGCCTTCTTATCCACAGCTTTGATGACACCCACAGCAACCGTCTGCCTCATGTCATGAACAGCATAATGACCTAATTGAGGATAGTCAGAGAAGCTCTCAGCACACATGGGCTTGCCAGGAACCATATCAGCAATGGCTGCATCACTGGATTTCAAGAATTTAGGTCCATCTTCCAGCTTCTTACCAGAACGACAATCTTCTCTTTAAGCTCAGCAAACTTGCATGCTATGTGAGCTGTGTGACAATCCAGGACAGGGGCACAGCCAGCACTAATTTAGCCTGAATTGTTCAGGACAATGACCTGAGCAGTGAAGCCAGCAGCCTCCATTGGTGGGTCATTTTTGCTGTCACCAGCAACATTGCCTTGTCTAACGTCTTTGACAGACACATTCTTTACATTGAAGCCCATATTATCACCAGGAAGAGCTTCACTCAAAGCTTCATGGTGCATTTCAACAGACTTTACTTCTGTTGTGACATTGACTGGAGCAAAGGTAACCACCATTTCAGGTTTCTTTGTGTCTTTTTTTCCTTTTTTTTTTTTTTATTAAGAATAAAGTCTCACTTTTTATCCAGGTATCCCCTTGTTCAAACTCCCTTCCCCCTTCTACCCCTCCCAATCACTCTCTCTTTTCCCATTCCAGGTTTTAAAACACCAGTCTCCACTTGGCCCACAGGGACAGTCCCAATACCGCCAATTTTGTAGACAACCTGGAGGGGCAGTCATAGAGGCTTGTCAGTTGGACGAGTTGGTGGCAGGATACAATCCAAAGCCTCCAGCCATGTGGTCCCACTGGCACTGTCATCTTTGCAAGTGACTTTCCATCTCTTGAACCAAGGCATATTAGCATTTGGCTTCATCATGTTGTCACCATTCCAACCAGAAATTGGCACAAGTGCTACAATGTAAGGGTTGTAGCCAATTTTCTTAATGAAGGTGCTGACTTCCTTAATGATTTCCTTGTATCTCTTCAGGCTGTAGGGTGGCTCAGTGGAATCCATCTTGTTGACACTAACAATTAGTTGTTTCATACCTAAGGTATAAGCCAGAAGGGCATGCTTACGGGTCTGCCCATTCTTGGAGATACCAGCTTCAAATGCACCAATACCAGCAGCAACAATCAGGACAGCACAGTTAGCCTGAGATGTGCCTGCAATCATGTTTTTGACAAGGTCTTGGTGTCCTGGAACATCAATGATAGTCACATAGTATTGGCTGGTCTCAAATTTCCACAAGGAGATGTCAATAGTGATACCAAGCTCATACTCAGCTTTGTTTGTCCAAGACCCAGGCATACTAGAAGGAGCCTTTTCTCATCTCAGCACCCTCTTTTTTAAACTTCTTGATGATTCATTTGTCAATTCTACCACATTTGTAGATCAGGTGGCCAGTTGTGGTGGACTTCCCTGAATCTACATGTCCAATGACGACGATGTTGATGTGAGTCTTTTCCTTTCCCATTTTGGCTTTGAATTAGCAGTGGTTTTCACAACACCTGCTTTCTGATGGCAAACCCATAGCGGGGGGGGAGCTATTATGTAATTTTTATTCAACAATTATTTTTATGTGAAGAGCCAAGATCAAAACAACAGCCTACAGAATAGAAAAAGATTTTTCACCAATCCTACAAGTGGCAGAGGACTCTCTAAAATATATGGAGAACTCAAGAAACTAGAGCCCAAAGCCTTAAATAACACAATTTAAAAAATGGAATTCAGAACTAAAAAGCAGAATTACAAATTGGTGAAGGTCACTTAAAAAATGCTCAACATCTTTAGCCATCAGAGAAATGCACATCAAAACAACTTTGAGATACCACCTTACACCTGTCAGATTGGCTAATATAAAAGACATAGATGACAGACTATGCTGGAGAGGTTGCAGAGCAACGGGAACACTTCTCCATTGTTATTGGGAGTGTAAACTTGTTTAGCCACTCTGGAGTGCAGTATGATGGCTTCTCAGAAAACTGGGAATCAATCTTCCCAAAGATCCAGCAATACCACTCTTACGCATATACCCTGAAGATGCTCATTCGCACTCCAAAGGCATTATTAGCTCAACTATGTTCATAGCAGCATTATTCATAATAGTAAGAACCTGGAAACAACCTAGATGCCCCTCAACTGAGGAATGGATTAACAAACTGTGGTACATTTACACAATAGAGTACTATTCACCAGTAAGAAAAAATGATATTCTAAAATTTGCAGGCAAATGGATGGATATGGAGAATATCCTTCTTCCCAGAAAGAGAAGCAAGGGATGTACTCACTCATTAGTGGACTTTAAAAAAAAAGATGAGATTGTATGCAAGAGCTCAAGGCTAGAACATCACTAAATGACACAGAGCCTCACTTCTGCATTGATGGCCTCTGGCAGAGTTGTGGGTGAGGAAAGACTTATTTTCTTCAAGGGTCTGGCTACAAGGAGTTTAATTATGCTCCAGTAAGTAAATGAGCAGCTTGAATGGGCAGTTTTGTAAATGGGGAGATCATAAGAGTGGGCATGATTTTGAGAAGACTGATATCTGAGTTTGATGGGGTGCATAATGTAAAAATGCCAAATAATAAATAAATACATAAAAAATAAAAAAGCAAAATGAAATACTATGATTACTATCAGGGTTTCACTGGTTTTGTAACTTTTAAAGGCTTTGTTTATTTTCTTAAGGTTTATGGAATTATATAATATGTATTTGTTTTAGTTTTTTAAGTTATAGTAGAATTCTGTCGTAAGTCCATATTTACTTGTGTTTGTTTCCATTATTGCTGTTTTTTATTTTTAGTATGGAGTATTTTATTAGTATTTCAAGTATTTCAAGGTTACAAAGTTTGCATTTGTTAAAATCATTTCTTGAATTTAGGTTTAATTTTGCTATCTATAAACTCACTAGTTTTTTTTCAGAATCTTAAATTTATTGAAACAAATTTATAATGTATGTCCTCATGATTTTCTGGAATTTTATTCATATCTGTTATAATGTTTGCCTTTCAATTTCTAGTTTTATTGACATAGGTTTTCTCTTTTTTGTTTAATTTGGTTAAGAATTTGCCAATTGTGTTTAATCCTTAAAAAATAAATAATTTTTTTAAAAAAAAGAACCTGGTTGCCTAAACAATACCTGAACAATGGCATTTGTCTTAGTTAGTTTTCTATTATTATAAAGAGACTCCATGACCAAGGAGTTTATCAGGGCCTTCTTACATTCAGAGAGTTAATCCATGACTATCATGGCATGGAGAATTGTATCAGGTAGGCACATATATCTATGGAACCATATCTAGAAGCTTATATGCTGAATCAACAACCACAAGGTTGAGAAAGAGAGAGCTAACAAACATAGATGTGGGATTTCTGAATGCTCCATCCCTAACTCCACTCTGTGGCATGCCTTCTCCTATAAGGTCATACCTCCTATTCTTCCCAAACAATTCTTGGGTTGGATTTCAATTCTCATTTAAACCACCACTACATTCCAATGTTGATGGATAAAATCTTAAAAGGCCATCCTAGACAAAGAGTTACATAAATTTAATGAATTACAAGAGAGTGAGAATGTTCACTTTTTAACATTTATAACAAATATGCCACATTAGTGAATGATATTTATAAAAGGAAGGCTTTTTATTGATGTGTGGAATGGCAAATGTACTTACCTTCCACATTTTTTTCTCTGCAAGTCTAAAACTGTGAATTATAATGCCTATAAAAATAAAATCCATGATTGCTACAGTGTGGATACAAAAATAAGACCTTTTAAGAAAGACAACAATTTGAAATGTGAGAGATATAGTATAGTGGTAGAGTGCTTGTCTCATATTCAACAGTGCTTCAGTTCAGTCCCCTATACAGAAAGAAAAGAAAGAAGGAAATAAAAGAAAAGCAGTCCAAAGTAAAGCAAAACAAAGCAGCAACCAAAATGCCAGGTGGAGTTTGCCTTAGTTACTTTTCCTGTTGCTGCGATGAAGTACCACAATATAAACAACTTTATAAAGAAAGATCTTATTTCAGCTCACAGTTTGATGACATTCTGTCTTAGTAACTTTTTATTGCTGTGATGAAACATCATGACCAAGTGAACTTGTAGAACAAATAGTTTAATATAGGGTTTTATGGTTTCAGACTTTTAAAATCTGAGACAATCATGGTGGGAAACGTGTCAGCAGGCTAGGAAGGCATGACACTGGAGCAATAGGGAAAAATGTCTGTTTTAGTGAGGGTTTCTCTTGCCATGAAGAGACATCATGATGACAGCAACTCTTAGAAAGGAAAAAAAAATTATTTGGGATAGCTTTTTCTTTTTAATAGTTTAGAGGTGTAGTCCATTATCAAAATGGCGGGACATTGTAGGCAGACATGGTACAGGAGAAATAGCTAGCTGAGAGTCCTGCAGGCAACAGGAAGTGTTCTTTGATGCTAGGCATGGCTTGAACAATATGAGACTTCAAAGCCCACCTACACAGTGAGGCACTTTTCTCCAACAAGACCACACATACTCCAACAAGGCATCATCTTCCAATAATGACACTTGTTTTGGGAGCCATTTTCTTTGAAATCACCTCAAGCTCTTACAAGTAAGTACAGGGCAGAGAGAGGGTGATGGAAAGGTAGAGAAAGAGAGAAAGAGAAAGAAAGAGAGGGGAGAGATGGAGAGAGAGAGAGAGAGAGAGAGCACATTGGGTTTGTCAGGAATCTTTTAAAACTTCAAAGCCTACCTCCAGTGACATACCTTTTTGAAAGATTTTAAGTACCATACCTTTCCAAACAGTTACACTAACTGGAGATAACTGGAGACCGAACACTCAATATATGAGCCTCTGGGCACATTCTCATACACACTATCATATTTAGTTACTTTTCCTGTTGCTGTGACAAAATACCCCAATAAAAGAAGCTTTGTGCAGAAAGCATTTATTTTGCCTCATATTTTATTGTATATTCCAAGATGAAGAGAAAGTTCTAGTAGCAAGACATTGAGGCCACTCATTATATTATATCCATAGACAGGAAGCAGAGAAAAATGAGTGCTCCTATTCAGATAGCTTTCTCCTCTTGTTGTTATTGCACAAATTCTACTTGATACTATTAATAAAAATTCAGAGCAAGATATCAAAGAAAAGCTGAAATATCAGAGAGACAGAGAACTAAGCCACAGTTAGTTCATACCTAGCCAACTCTTCAGGTTGCAAAGATAGATTCTGTCTCCATGAATCCTTAGACTCAACGAATCTGAGTCCTCAGTAAAAGGTAGCACAGGTGACAGGAAAAACTGCCTTTTCTCTCCCTGTCCAGCTATTTCTCTTTCTCCTTCAACTTTCTTAGTGCTAAAATTAAGGCTCTGTTTGGCCTTGAACTCACAGAGAGGATCTCTGCCTCTTGAGTGCTGGGATTAAAGGCATGGGTTACTACTCCTTGACCTTTAAAGCTTGGGTTTGTCTTCTAATTTTTAGACAAGCTTTATTAAATATACAATATATCACCACATACTGTATTTATTTATTTGGATATACTATTTTTTAATTCCTCAAGAATTTTTACAATATATTTTGATGATATTAACCCCCACACTTACTCCTAACCTCTCCCAGACCTACTCTCTTAACTTCATGTCCTCTTTGCTAGTTTTCTTTTTTTGTTTTGTAATCCACATGCAGAATGCCACATATACTGTCCATATACTTCTCAGTGTGAAGTTATCCACTAGAACATGGACAAAGTCCAATGGGCCATACTCTTAATGAAAACTGACTCTTCCTTCTCTAAAAGCTATATTGTTAATAGCTCCTCTGTTAGGGGTAGGGATTCTTGATCTCTTCCTCCTATGCTGGAATTTCTGCTGGCCTGATTTTGTGTAGACAACTACAGTTGCTGTGAGTTCATGAGTGTAGAAAACCTGTTCTATCCAGAAAACAGTGCTTCACTCCATCCCTTCCTGACCTCTGGCCTTTATGATTGTTCTTCCTCTTCTTCCATGATGGTCCCTAATACTTGTGTGTGTTGAGTGTGATATAGATGGCCCATTTATGGCTGAGCACTCCACTGACATTCTCTGCAATTTTATCAGTTGTGATTTTCTGCATTAACTATTCTTCAATGTACAGAGAAAATTTTCTGACGAGTTTTACCAATCTATGGGTATAAGATATAAATTTAGAGGACAATTTGACACTGGTTCCATTCAGCAGAATAGTAGTATTACGTTCACCCCTGAGGCTAATGAGCTCTCTGACCATGAGTTCTTGGTCACACTTATGATACAAGGCATATATCTTCCAATGGAGTGGTTCTTAAATCCAACCAGAAAACAATTGGTTCCCTGATTTGTCTTTTTTATACAGTCTATGAACAAAACACAGGAAATGATGCCACCTACCTTTGTGATGGTCTTCTTACCTCAATTAACCCAATATGATTATTTCTTATAGACTTATCCAAGGGGTAATTTAATCTAAATAATCTATCATATGCATTCCCGGAGGCTTATCTCTTATATGATTCAAGATAGTCAACACTAAAAATCATAGAGTCCTACTGAGAAATACTTAGGTAAAAGGGTAGTATGTAATCATAAAAAGTTGTGTGTTGCAGGCTTTTTTGACTTTCTACTTAAGATCCAATTTCTTCCTCTTACACCTTACCTATATTATCAGTTGTGATTTTTTGGCGCCAATGGCAATGTAGTCTTCTCTAGAACTGATACAGTGCTGGTTCTTTGCCTTAAATTACCAGAATTATAGGTTTATTAGAATGTTTATTTATTTTACCTTTTATATTTTTAAGCTAAAATACAAAATAAAGGGTTTAAGCAGAATAGTATTTTCATACACATGCACAAGCACACTTAGTTCTAGTTTATCCATTCCACCCACTGCCTTGTACTATCTCTCAACTCTTCCTGTCCTCAAAGAGTCTTCCCTTCTTCTTTTGTGTCATATGTGTTTTATTCTTTTTTTTCCAGCCCCCCCCTCTGTTAAGCTATTTTCCTCCCCTCTCATGGTCTTTATATAAGCTTCATGGACTGCATGCATGCATGTGCATGCACACCCCCCAACACCCTTTAGAGGAAAAGTCACACTGTGCTATATTTGCCTATAGAGTTTAGCTTATTTAACCTAATGTAATAATTTCCAGTTTTATTCATTTTCCTGAAAATGTCATTTTATATTTTAAAAATTAAAGTGTATTTGAAAATGTTTATCATTTGTAGGCATCAGAGAAATTCAGATGAAAACTGGTTTGAGATTTTATTTCACATCAGTCAGAGTGGTAATCATTGAGAAAACAATAGCACATGTTTTTGAAGATTTGGAGACCAGGAGACGTCTCTACACTTATATGCTTACTTATATAAATATCAGCATGGAAGAAAAAGACTAAAAATAATACTACCATATGACATAACTCTACTACTTTGGGCCTTAAAATATAAGTCAACATACCACAAGATATTTTCATACCCATGTTTATTTATTAAGTTACTATTCATAATATTGACCACGTAAAACCAGGCTTAACAACAAATGAATTGAGAAAGTGTGACACATATGAACCTATTTTTTAAAAAGTTAGCTTGCTGAAGAATATTTTTAATAGTACTGCAAAATAGACTAAAATTATGAAAGATATAACATCTTGTCCTAATAAATTTTTTTAGCAAATTAGTCAGAGAGTAAATTTTTAACTCACTTTAAGTGTATACAAAGCAATAAAATAAATGAGACAGAAAAGTGAAATGTTAAAAATCCATTTTTGTAATGCAGAATAAGCACAATGCTGTTGCAATCATTCCAATTATTAATTTTCTTAGGCATCAGTGATAGTGTATTAAAGTAAAAATACATGCTTATCATTCTTATCCTCTATATAGTTATTGTTAACTCTTCCACATTTTAAATTCTTTTTACTGTGTTTTTTTTTAATAAATACAAAATAAAGGAAAAAAAAATAATAATCATACTAAATAAAATATCAAATTTAAAAAAAAAATATATGATTTTTAAATAAGTGTTTTACCACCTACCAATAGTCTAACATATTCAAGAAGCTGTCAAAAGATGAGAATTTGAGCCCATTGCTTCCGGTTCAGCTCCCAGAACCCAGTGCTGGCTGCAGAATCCCAGCGCTCTCTGGAGCAGGGGCAGGTAAACTCTGCCCCTGACCACATCCACAGCTCCTGCTGAGGGAAACCCTGCCACGACCTCGAGCTGAGTGAACCAACTACTGCAGGGGTCTCTGAAAGACAGAATCAGACCCTGACCAGAAAGGTGACAGGAGGCATACAAACCCGAGTGCCACAACTGACCAGGACCCATCTAATCGTGAACCACTGAAGCCATGGGCAAACGTCAGTGCAAAAAATTACATAATACTACAAAGGACAACATGGTAACTCCAGAAGAGACTGGCAATCCTACAAATACAAGGCCTAAACTGAGCAATGAAGAGGAAACAGAAGGAAGCAACACCAAAAATTCCTTTTTGATGTTCATCGAAGCTCTCAAAGAAGATATGAAAAAAAGCCTTAAAGAAATAGAAGAAAATACAAACAAAAAATTGGAAGAGATGAACAAACCTATGAAAGAAACATGCCAGGAACTAAAAGCTGAAATAAAAGCTGAAATAGAAGCAATAAAAAAGGTGCAAAATGAGGCAAAAATGGAAATAGAAAACCTGAAGAAAAAAGCTGGAACTATCGATATAAGCATAAAAAACAGAGTTCAAGAGATGGAAGATAGAATCTCTGAAGTGGAAGACTCAGTAGCTCAAATAGATATATCAGTCAAAGAAAACAGTAAAACTAAAAAACCATAACTCAAAATGTTCAGGAAATCTGGGACATCATGAAAAGACCTAATTTGAGAATAATAGGAATAGAAGAAGGAGAAGAATACCAGCTCAAAGGCACAGATAATATTTTCAATAAAATCATAGAAGAAAACTTTCCTAACCTGAAGAAGGAAATGCCTATAAAGATACAAGAAGCTTACAGAACACCAAATAGATATGATCCCAAAAAAAAGTCAGCGCGCCACATTATAATCAAGACACAAAACATACAGAACAAAGAAAAAATTTTAAGAGCTGCAAAAGAAAAGGGCCACCTCACATATAA
>PVIH01024371.1:0-22897 GCA_004025045.1 Sigmodon hispidus | reverse complement strand
CATACAGGCTGTCACAGCCTAGGCCATACAGGCTGTCACAGCCTAGGCCATACAGGCTGTCACAGCCTAGGCCATACAGGCTGTCACAGCCTAGGCCATACAGGCTGTCACAGCCTAGGCCATACAGGCTGTCACAGCCTAGGCCATACAGGCTGTCACAGCCTAGGCCATACAGGCTGTCACAGCCTAGGCCATACAGACTGTCTCAGCCTAGGCCATACAGACTGTCACAGCCTAGGCCATACAGACTGTCTCAGCCTAGGCCATACAGGCTGTCACAGCCTAGGCCATACAGACTGTCTCAGCCTAGGCCATACAGACTGTCTCAGCCTAGGCCATACAGGCTGTCTCAGCCTAGGCCATACAGACTGTCTCAGCCTAGGCTATACAGACTGTCACAGCCTAGGCTATACAGGCTGTCACAGCCTAGGCCATACAGGCTGTCTCAGCCTAGGCCATACAGACTGTCACAGCCTAGGCCATACAGGCTGTCACATGACAACAAAAACTGAAACCCTGACACAGAGGCACGTTTATCCTGAAACTCTTCATGCTGAGTTTTGAGTGGCTTTTGGTGCTCTTTTTTGTTTCTTCATTTTGTTTTTGTTTTTGTTTATATTGAGACAGAATCTCATTGTGTAGTCCTGCTAGCATGAAACTTGCTGTGTAGACCCAATTGGCCTTAAACTCACAAACATCCACCAGCTTCTATGTCCTGAGTGCTGGAATCAAAGGTGTACACCAACCACACCCAGCCTTGGTGCCTTTTTATTACTATTATTTCTAACAACCTTTCTAAACAAGATGCTTGACTTGAAAGGAAAAGTATCTGGGAGCATTCTTTTTCTTTCCCCAACGGTAATTTACCCTTTCTTAAAGAGCTATATATAACAGCTATGTACAAAAAGTTATAAAATTGTTTTTGCCTTGGATCTGTTTAAATGTCTGACCTCCTGATAGTAAACAAATTCCCAACAGCTCACTTAGTCAAACATATCAACGACAGCACCTTTCTTATTACCTTTCCAGTAAAATCAGGCGAAATTAGGGGTTCCTATCAAAAGATTTTTCCCCTAACATCAATTACCTAATCCAAAAAGGTGGGAGCAGGGAGCTGGGATTTTGAGTTTCCTCAGTCAGCCCTAATTTCACATTTTCAGTCATCATCTCATAATAAATAATTGAAATTGGAAATTCTTTATTGTTTGTTCTGAGCTGAGAAGTCATACTGTGCCAGGCTTTTTCTTTTGAGCCACTAACAAAATCCTAAATTATGACAACAGAGACTTAGTAGTTTTGAATGCTCAGCCTTAGCTTATATTTTCTTGCTAGCTTTTCTAACTTAACCTGTTTCTCTTCATCTGTGTTTGCCTCGGGACTTTTTATGCTTTCTCTTTCTTTAGATCTTACATTGCTGCTGTCTCCGGCTGGCTGGCAGTCACGTGGCTTCTTGCCCTTAGCATGTCTCTCTTTCTCTCCTCTCTTCTCTTGTTCTTCACAGAATTAAACAAACGGAACATATCTCTGCCTTGTTGTATTAGGTTTCTGGTCTGGACTTTTTGGTCTAGCCTTGAGATGCGGACCCACTCACAGACCCACCGCCACTTGGACCCAAATAATCACACAGGCACTTGGGTTAATTTTACACTGATCGGCCTAGAGCCCAAGCATATTGCTAGCTAGCACTTGCTCTTCAACTAACTCATGATTCTGTTCTGCCATGTGGCTCAGTACCTTTTCTCAGAGCAACATTTCAACTTCTTTCCTCTGCCCATCTTCTGGCATCTCTGGTGACTCGGTAGCATCTTCGTTCTGCTCTGAGATGTTCCCAGAGTTTTCTTAGGTTGGTAGCCCCGCCCACACTTCCTGTTTACCTTTGGCCAATCAGCGTTGTTTGTTGTTTTTTTTTTTTTTACTTTATTTATTTATTTGCCTTGGTGTTTTGCCTGGAACTGGAACTACAGACAGTTGTCAGCTGCCATGTGGGTGCTGGGAATCGAACCCGGGTCCTCTGGAAGAGCAGACGGTGCTCTTAACCGCTGAGTCATCTCTCCAGCCCCCAATCAGCGTTTTTATTAAACCAGTAGGCAGGACAATTATTTACAATGTAACAGAACATAATCCCACTACACTGCCTAGTTAAAATAATATTCCACAACAAATATACGCATTCAGATGTTTGTGATAAAGTTAAATAGTATGTCTTGATTAGTAGGTTTTTTGGACCCCAATAATAAATTTCTTTACTCATGCAGTAAGCCAGATCAAACTAAATTGAAACAGGAAAAAGAAAAAAAAAAAATAAGGGGGGGGGGCTGTTATTTGAGCAAAGCAACTCCTGGATGAGCCCTCCAGCCCCAGAGGTCATGGTTGGAGAAGTCATGTGCTCTAACTAAAGCAGCAGGGAGCTTAGATAGCCTGTAGGCAAGTGGTGATGATATAGCCAAGTATGGTCAAAGGCTGGAATGCTTGGAAGGGGACCTGGATGGCTGGTAACTTCAGGGGAGGAGCTACCATAGCCTCCAAGAATGCAGAACTGGGCTTTTTGGTGCCTTTCTTTAAGAGATCCTCTCAGTGGGTTGGATTTAGAGAGACAGGAATGGGGCTTTCTGGATGAAGCTGGAGTGAGCTGGAGGTTCCAGCCAAACACTGATGAGGACACACCAGCCTCATCAATGAGGTAGAAGATGGTGCCAGGGCTAGGAAAGTTCTAGCCTACTCACACCAGAGTTGTTTCATAGTGTGAAATACAAACAGGTTCAAGGTGCAGTTTGAACAAAGATCTTTTTTCTTTTCTTTTCTTTTTTTTTTGACAGGGTCTCTTCTATATGGCTCTGACTACAGAGAACAAGACATAGATTTTACTATTATTCTAGTGTCTCCCCATGTTGAAGGGATCTGCTGGCTACTGTTCATTTCTAGACTGGGTGGTTTGGTTTGGTTTTGGTTTTGGTTTCTGAAAGGAGTCACTGGCCAACCACACCTGATGCCCATTTCACAGAGTGTGCTGAAAACAAACATTATCTCGGCCTGAAGTTCCCTCAATCTCTTTGAAACAATAATCTCAAGCTGGAGCAGATTTGTGACCAGCACCCAGGATCTGGGGTAGGTTAGTTCTAAGAGAATAAAAATGGATGCTGACACTTTGACAGTGTCGGCACTGTCCACCCATGTCCCCAGTCATGGCAGGACTTCTCACTGAGCAAGAGCAAGTCTGGGACATATGAGTAACTCAAGAGTTCTTCTGGCATTTTAAGAGCTTCTTGATCCCCCTCCTTTTTTTTTTTTTTTAAATTACTGAAGATCGAACTCAAGCCCTTATTTATACAAGTCAAGTGTTACATCAATGAGATACATTGCCAGCCCTTGTTTCTTTGAGATAGGATCTCACTAACTTAGGCCAGGCTGGCACTGAATCTACAATTGTGTGTGTGTGTGTGTGTGTGTGTGTGAGAGAGAGAGAGAGAGAGAGAGAGAGAGAGAGAGACATTAGGTACTGAGTTCATGCCTTGTACGTGATAGTCAAGTTCTCTCCAAAGAGCTATATCTCTAGCCCAATAACCGATATTGGTTAAATTACCCACCATAGGAGATGGCTTCCAAGAAGCCAAATTCAATTTGATTTAGAAAAATTAAATAAAGGAATTTCCCGTATCCATGTGTTGTAGAGCAAATTCAAGCTCATTTCTTGTGACACATGCTTGCCCACTAGTAATTTAAAGCTTTAAAACAGCTGTTGCCCATCAAAATAAATTAGTCATCCAGGACCAAACTCTGTGTGTGGTACCCATAGAATCTCCATGACATCGCTGCATCTCACAGATGGAGCCTCCATCACCTCAACCCAAAGACCACAAAAGAGAGTTCTTTGGTTATTGGAGTAGCTTTATTTTTGAATGGGATGACCACATTCTAAAAATCTTCTAAAACAGTTTTATAATGCCTTTATACTTCTTCGTCAAGGCTGAAATCCTAGATAATCTTTCACTGCATCCCCATGCTCTCAGAATCTATTATATTTTAGACATCATGCTTTGCTCTTCACTTACATGCCACATCAGCTATCTCTTAAAGGGTTGAATTTGTCTTCTTTTTGTTGTTGCTGTTGTTGCTGTCTTGTTTGGAGACTAGGCATTATCATATTGTCCAGGTTCAAGTGATCTGTCCTCCTGAGAAGCTAGAATTGTAGATACATGGCACTGCATCCAGGTTAGTCACACTGGAACTAGGGAAATTGCTTCTCAAGAGCTAAATATCTTGTCTGTTTCTCCTCGGTGGTTAAACTGAAAGTTAAACTCAAGGCTGTTCAGACTATTGTTTTGTTGCTTGTTTCTACTAATCTATATAACCTTTTAGTCCTCTCCCAGGTCCACAAATAGCAGTTAGCATCACCTGCCTACTTTACATTTCACCTCCCAGAAGACCAAGAGGAGCTGGAGACGTGATCAGCAGTTAAGACCGCTGGTTGCTCTTTCAGAGTCTGCAGACCTAGTTCTCGGCACACTCACATGGCCGTTCATAACCATCTGTAACTCCAATTTCAGGGGATCCTATTCCCTCTTCTGACCCGCTCAAGAACCAGACATAAATGAGATGCACAGACATCTAAAAAGAAGATACATCAACACACATAAAAAATAGGTACCTAGCTGGGCAATGGTGGTGTATACCTTTAAGCCCAGCATTTAGAAGGCAGAGGCAGGCAGATCTCTGTGAGTTTTGAGGCCAGCCTGATCTACAGAATGAATTTCAGGACAGCCAGAGCTACACAGAGAAACCCTGACTCAACATCCCTCCCCTCCACTTAGTGCGCGCAAAAAAAAAAAAAAAAAAAAAAAAAAAAAAAAAAAAAAAAAAAAAAAAAAAAAAAAAAAAAAAAAAAAAAAAAAAAAAAAAAAAAAAAAAAAAAAAAAAAAAAAAAAAAAAAAAAAAAAAAAAAAAAAAAAAAAAAAAAAAAAAAAAAAAAAAAAAAAAAAAAAAAAAAACACCCAAAACTAAAAGCTGGGCAGTGGCGGTGGCACACACACTTAATCCCAGCACTCAAGAGGCAAAGGCAGGTGGATCTCTGCGAGTTGGAGGCCAGCCTGGTCTACAGAATGAGTTCCAGGACAGGCAGGACTACACAGAGAAAACCTGTCTTGAAAAACAAAACAAACAAAAGGCTATCTGAACATCCCACCATTTCTAAAAACTAAAAGTAAAAACAACACACTAAACAAAGAGTAGAAATGCCCTGAGCCGCTGATGGAGTATTTGCCTAGCATTCAGAAAGGCTGGGTTTGATGCCTAGAACCAGTAGCACGATCTGGGCATGGTATTGCAAAGCTACAGTTGCAGGATTTGGGAGGTAAAAGCAGGAGAGTAAGAAGTTCAAGTTCATCCTTGGCGATGTAATGATTTTCAGGCCCTGTTGGGCTATGTGGAACTGTGCTGGCTAGGTGCTTTTTCCTTTGTTGTTTGTTTTGTTTTTGTCAACTTAGTTTATATAAGCCAGGTTCATATAGGGAGAGCAACCTCAAATGAGAAAATGCTTCCATGATGTTGGCGGTAGGCAAGTCTACAGTATATCTGCATCTCCTTGATTAATGATTGATGAGGAAGGGTCCAATTCACACTGTTACCAGTACCACCCTGGAATTATGATCCTACGGTGAATTATAAACCAGGCTGGGGTCTGGAATGATGACTCAATGGTTGAGGAAACTTGCTGTTCATGTAGAAGATGCAGGTTCCATTGCCCTCGGGCCTCTGCAGCCACTGGGCATGCATATAGCACACATATATACTATTAATTCTACTGATGGCGAATAAAACCACTGCAACAGTTTAAAAACAAATTTGAAGCATGCTTTAATTAAATACTGGCTAGGTGGATGGGCTCTGGCCAGGTCCATCCCCAGGTTTCTGGGAAATGACCCAGAATCAAGTATGGCAAGGGCTTAGGAAGAAAAACCCATAATTCATTCTATTTCCCATTAGGTCCAATCAGAGGCAAGCATATATCTCGACATATTTCCTGCCTCCATACTTTCTGTCCACACCTAGCACAACTGGTGCAGATGCATCAAACTTGTTTAGGGGAGTGAAAACATGTGACTTGTTATCTCCCATAAACAACAGCCTCCAGCATTTCAGAAACTATCTGTCTTTGGGCAAAGGGCTTGCAGAGCAGAGGCATTTCTGTTTCAAGGATGTCTAAGGCATTGTAATTAAAACTTAAAATGTAACTTTGGCTCTCACTATTCATTCAGGTAAATCTCTTACACATATAAAATTTAAAAGAATTTTTGTTGTTGTTTCTTGTTGTTTTGTTTTGTTTGTTTAAGAAAGCAGGTGAGCAAGCCATGAGGAGCAAACCAGTAAGCTTCCTCCATGGCATCTGCTTCAGTTCCTGCCTCCAGGTTCCAACCATGAGTTGACTTCCTGTCCTAACTTCCCTTCAGGAAGCTGTAAACTGAAATAAACCCTTTCCCCCAAGTTTCTTTTGGTATTGGTGTTAATCATTGCAGTAGAAAGCAAGCTAGGCAAGAACCTGACTAAAAAGAAAAAGGAAAAAAAATATTTTATACTAGGGCTTTCATTTTTTAAATCTCCTTCTTTCTTGTCACTTTTTTCTTTTCTACCTTTTTTGTTTGTTTTGTGTGGTGGTAAAATTGGGTCTGCTGATGTAGCTCAGGATGACGTAGCTCAGGGATCCTCCTGTCCCAGTCTCAGCCCGAGCCGTGCACCCTTCTAGGACTTCATAGACACTTTCGTACATCCCTAAGATGCATCTGACTTCATTAGATCCACTACACCAGGATCATTGCCCTCTCCAAAAACCAGTGGTTTGGAGTCATATTTCCCATGAGGCACTGAAGTATCCCTTGGCATGAATGGCCACCCCTAGCAGCAGGCAGATAACAGAAATCCATAGTCAGCTTTCAGATACCCAGATTCAAAGGAGACAGCAAAGAAGCTAAGACCCATCAGGTACCCACGCTCCTTCTCTAGGTCTCAATTTACTAACTAAAAAGTCTTGGCAGTGGCCACTGATTGTGAGGTTGTTAGATCAAGTGGGAATATGGTCTGAAAGAGCCTGGCCCCAAATTCTATCCAATAAATGAGAGAGAGGCCCCCTAGGAGGTCAAGAACTCCATCTTTATTGCTCTCCATGCTCTAGCTTGTCCGAGTATTACAAGGGATTTGAATCACAATTATTTTTTATCTCTCTCCCCCTCCATTAACAATCTCATCTCTGGCAAACTTGAAGGTCCTTTCCATTTTAGTTGGATGGAAAACCAAGTAATGACTATAATTTTTAAATCTTATCTCTCTCTGTGAATACTTCCAATAGGGTAAGTTGGCCAAGTGTGGGTCGAATGAAAGCTTTGTCATTCTTCTGAAATGGTGTGTAGGGCTGTGTCTTGATTACCTTAGATCTTATCTACATGACCTCTCCCCATTGCTTGAAAAACTGCTGCAGAAGTGCACATCTGGACTGTGGTTTACCCCACGAGCACGTGTATCATCTATCCACATGTCAGTGACACTTCATCAGTTCCTATCCTGAACTTCTTTGCTACACTTATTCAAATCTTATGTGCAACCCAGACCCTGAATTTTCTTTTGTTCTATCTCAGAGTTAACTAGGTTTTAAAAAGATGCTTTCCAATCAGAGTTCAAGTTCAGGTCAAAATGTCCCTCTATGCCCCCCACCCCCTTAGCATCCCTGCATCAGGCCCCTCCAAGGCCTCTCAGCAAACAGAGCCGGGCACAGAGTGGAACAATTGAGTGAATAAAGGCATGAACAATCATCCCAGCAGGTCCTGAGGCACTCAGTCAAGAGTGCTAGGACACCGGCCATCTGCTTTGCATCCTGACACCACGGGGCGTTTGTTTTAGCCATTTCTCTTCC
Source organism: Sigmodon hispidus (assembly GCA_004025045.1). Classification (NCBI taxonomy): domain Eukaryota; kingdom Metazoa; phylum Chordata; class Mammalia; order Rodentia; family Cricetidae; genus Sigmodon; species Sigmodon hispidus. Next base: position 15,000 of record PVIH01024371.1, on the reverse strand, counting down.
TTGTGTCTCATCTCCTGAACAGCAGCGTGTTTACAGCCATCCAGTAATACCCCTTAGCTAGGGAATTTCAGAGCAGTTGAGATGAGTGACAATAATTAACAGCCCTAGGAAATTATGTCTATGGATAAGAGGAGAAAATTGCCAAAGTAAAAATAGAACTCTCAGGTGTTCTGTTAGATGGAACCCTCCAGATAGACACCAGCTCCACACTCCTGGGATGGCAGGGATGATCTTCAAAGCCCCCTCTCCTACCGCTCCATCCTTAACAATTGTTTTGGTGGGGTGTAATCAGCATCAACAGAACCCAGAAACTGGTGGGAAATGTGGAATCGTGAGTCACCCCTCACACCTACCAAATAAACAGTAGTCTTTAGACAAACCTAGCGTGATGGAAATGATGTTTGTTCGAAAACTACCCTCTGGATAACAAGGCTCATCCTCTCCTACAGAGGTCACACCTAGGTACTAGTCACAGTTCTCCAGACGAACAGAAAGAAGCAGTGGGATATCTATGTGACTGGGGATTGAAGTGATGACTCAGCACTTCCAATCATCTGTTAACTCCAGCTCTTTAGGACCCAATCCTCTCTTCTGACCTCTGGGAACATCAGCACATATGTGGCATACACTCATACACACATAATGAAAATAAATCTTTAACCCAAAGGAGGAATGAGCTTAGATACTAGCTCACCCGATGGCCTCTGTCTGTAAGCTGGAGAGCTGGAGTCCAGCAGCTGCTCCATCCAAGCAGCTGGAGATCTCAGGGCTGGAGAGAATCATGATGCAGTCCCAGCTGGAGCCCCTCCCCTTTGAGGGGAGCACTGGTGCAGGACTGAAGAGCCTGGCTTCTTATGGCTGCTGACAATGGCAATATACTGCAGGACAAGAGGAATCTAGCAGGCTGTCACTTCTTTCTGCTCTGTTCCATCAAGACCCCAGCCACACTCAAGGTGGGTCTATCCTAATCAGTTGCTGAAATACATCCCATTTGGTCTTTGAAAGACAGGAAGGTAGCCTATGGGTGTAAGCCCGGAACTTAGAAGCTTAAGACAGGCAGACAAAGACAAAGTCTAGCCATATAACTGGTTTCAGGGCATCAAAATATCCTATCTCAAAACATACAAATGACAACAAATAAGTAATCATTTATGGGAAACAGCTGCAAAGACACGCCCAGAAATGTTGCTTGACCAATCAGCTCTCAAGGCCCCTCTCAGTTCAGCCAGGTTGGTAGCCGAGATCATCCACCCAGCACACAGAAACAGTTAAGCTTTGCTTGTTCTCTTTCTGTTTTTGCCTCCCACTTCTTCTCCCGAGGATTGCCACACAATTTCAGTTCCTGTGTAGAAATAGAAATCACCAGAGTTCCACCACTGCTGGGCTCATATACATTTTTTTAATATTTATTTTTATTTTATGTGAATTGGTGTTTTGCCTGCATGTACATGAGAGATGGCTTAGCAGTTAAGAGCACTGACTGTTCTTTCAGAGGACCTGGGTTAGATTCCCGGCATCCACTTGGCAGCTAACAACTGTCTGTGATTCCAGGGTCTGACAATCTTGCATAGTTATACATGCAGGCAAAACACCAATTCACATAAAATAAAATAAGTAAATATTAAAGAAAGAAAACCCTGTCTCAAAAAAAAAGAAGAAGGAGGAGGAGGAAAAGAAGGAAAACCCATAATTCATTGCATTTTCAGTCAGGGCCAAACACATCCTAACATTTCCGGCCTACCTACCTCCTGCTCATTTGTGATCCAGCACTCTGGTGCAGGTGGGTCAAACAAACTTGTTTAGGGGAGTGAAAACACGTGGCTTGTTATCTCCCATAAACAACAGCCTCCAGCATTTCAGAAACTACCCATCCTTGGGCAAAGGGCTTGCAGAGCAGAGGCATTTTTGTTTCAAGAATCTCTAAGGCATAATAACTAAAACTTAAAATGTAACTTTGGCTCTCACATTATAAGTGTTGGTTTCTCCTATAAGAGTAAAATTGTTCAATATTTGGGATTATGTTTGTCATCTAGTATATAATATATGTTCACTAGATGTTCACTGAATGAATATTAACACTAGATATGCTTTTTGTCATTTTTACATGCTCAGCAGCTTTGAGAAACTAAATCATTTTTTTTTTTTTTTTTTTATAAAACTTTATTTATTATTTATTTATTTGCCTTGGTGTTTGCCTAGAACTGGAACTACAGACAGTTGTTAGCTGCCATGTGGGTGCTGGGAATCGAACCCGGGTCCTCTGGAAGAGCAGACGGTGCTCTTAACCACTGAGCTATCTCTCCAGCCCCCAGAAACTAAATCATTTTTAAGACATTCTACCAGTTTCTGTATGTGTACATACCATGTAGCGCTGGGGATTGAATCTAGGGTGTCATATGTGCCAGACACATGCTCTGCCTATGGAATTTTAAACAGCACTACATTTGACATACAGCAAACACAGATAAAAACACCTTGGCACTTCTCTATAATCCCAGAGGTGGAAGCAGAAAGTCCAGGAGTTCAAGGCCATCCTGAGCTACCTGTAGCAAAGAAAGAACAGTGACGTGGCAGGGCAGAGACAGGAGCTTGGCCCTTTTTGGTCTGAGGAATCATAGAGATAAGTGGTGACTGTGGCTGGCTCCTTTACTTCTCTGATCTTCCAGCATTTAGCTCCGTATTTGATTCTGGGTTTTCATTATTAAGACCAATTAGGATTGGAGCTACATCACCCCATTATCAGTAGGTACTAAGATAGTCCCTTACAACAGTTTCCTCTTCTAGACCAGAAGCATAGGACAGTAAGCTTTGTACATAGGCAGCATAGGACAGTAAGCTTTGTTTTTTTGTTTTTTTGTTTTTTTTTTTTTTTTTAAACTTTATTTATTTATTATTTATTTATTTGCCTTGGTGTTTGCCTGGAACTGGAACTACAGACAGTTGTTAGCTGCCATGTGGGTGCTGGGAATCGAACCCGGGTCCTCTGGAAGAGCAGACGGTGCTCTTAACCGCTGAGCCATCTCTCCAGCCCGACAGTAAGCTTTGTACATAGGCAGGTAACATGACACTTGAGGGGAATGGGGGACCTTTTCAATCATACTTTGAAAACTAGAGTAAGTCATAACTTTATTTCCTTACATTTTGCTTCTCATTCCAGCCTCATTTGAAACTCTACCACAATAGCTTGGTGAGAAATGACCACAACTAGAACAATGGTCTTTTTTCCCAAAGCCCCTACCAAAGCCCATAGAGAATAAAAGTTACTCAGGGAGATGGTTGCAAATTTCCACAAGTTAGATTATTTATTTATTTATTTATTTATTTATTTATTTATTATTTATTTTTTGTAGCAACTATAACTTTAAAAGCAGCTTTAGGGCTGGAGATATGACTCAGCGGTTAGGAGCACTGACTGTTTTTCTGGAGGACTTGAGTTTGATTCCCAGCATCCACATGGCAGCTAACAATTATAATTCCAAGATCTGACACCTTACACAGTTATACATGCAGGCAAAACACCAATCCACACAATTTTTTTAAAAAAAAACAGCTATAACTTATATGGTTTACAAATAACTGCCTCTAATAGGAAAAAACAAAATTATCTTTCCCAAAATTATATGTGCAATTTTCCAAGTCCTATGGGTGCTTTGCATGTCTGTAGCAAAATTCTGGGGGCTTCAGACTCAGCCCAGTCACTAGAGTGATTGCCTAATATGCACAAATACCTGGGTTCAATATCCAGCCCCATATAAAACTATGTCTGAAATCCCAGGACTTGAAAGGCCATCCTCAGCTACAGTTAAATTCAAGCCTAGCCTGGGGTACATGAGTACCTGTTGTGGGTGTAACAGATGAGGGGCCTATCGCTGGAGTTCCCAGTGCTGTACAATCCTGGGACATCTTATGGACATGTACTTTTTGCTTCTCTGTATTACAGCTGTGCTCAGCTGCCAGAATATACTTACTAAGGCACTATCACTCAAACAAATGACTAGGAAAAGCTTCAGAATTTTAGATTGATAATGAACTTCAAGGTAAATATATGTCATTCTTAAAGATTGTAGTAACAGGCCGAGCTATTATCATCCAGTGTGGTCAAGAATCTCTTTAGTAAGTAGCATCATTACTTCCCAAGACACCTGAGGTCCATAAGCTGCATTCCAACAGATTTCTTCAGCCATTCTTTGCTTGTTTGTATTTGCTTTTATCCCGGGACATTTCATTTCAAGCACTCAGGCTCCTGTGTACACCTGTGTCTTTTGTTCGTTGTTTTCCTTTTTATGAACATGGTCTAACTATGTAGTTATGGCTAGCTTACTATGTAGACTAGGATGGCCTCAAAATCACAGAGATCTGTCTGCCTCTGTCTCCAGGGATCTGGGCATAAAAGCGTGAGGTACCACTTTTAATTTCATCTGAAGCTTCTTCACTACTGTATCTGTTTAGGTGTCCAGCTTTTAGCAGCAACCATCAACTCCATAAGCAAACAAGAAGTCCACTGGGAAGAAGGGAATAAAAGACAACATGCTGATCCCAAGAAGAGCAGACACTTGGATCCATGCACCAAGAGACAACACTGTTTTTTTTTTTTTTTTTTTTTTTTTTAAACTTTATTTATTTATTTATTTGCCTTGGTGTTTGCCTGGAACTGGAACTACAGACAGTTGTTAGCTGCCATGTGGGTGCTGGGAATCGAACCTGGGTCCTCTGGAAGAGCAGACGGTGCTCTTAACCGCTGAGCCATCTCTCCAGCCCCGACAACACTGTTTTTAAGGGTTAGAGATACAGTTCAGTGGTAGACTACTTGCCAAGCATGCAGAGGGACCTAAAAAGAATATTCTTTTTGAGAACCATCATGAGAATTAATAAAATCCATTCTAACATTCTGATCAATCTTAGAAGCAGTAAATTCAAGCCAGGTGTAGTAGTGTACGCCTATAATCCCAGCAATTGAGAGGCAGAGGCAGGAGGATCGGGAGTTCAGGGACAGCATGGGCTATCTAATGAGCCTGAGGCCACATGAGATTCTGGTTCCAGAAAAATAGATGGGAGCACTAAGAATATGACTTGGTAGGTAAGGAGTATGGACATAAGGACTTGAGTTTGAATTCCCAGGATCTACATAAAGCTGGGTGCAAGAGCCCAGCTTTCAGGGTAAGATGGCAGGCTGGGAAGCAGAGTGAGAGTACTGCTCTTGGGCCAGCAGACTGGAATGGCAAATCCAGCATTAACAACAGAGTCATCCTGTTAAATGGGGGGAGATAGAGGTGAGGAATGACTATCAAGGGATAAGATTTGGAGTTTGATTAGTATAGACTGTTACCATAGGGATACTGTAAATGTCAAAACACCATAGGTCAAGAGAAATATGGCTAAACAGTGCAGACTAGGGATTATTAAGGCAGTGAAAAACCTTCTATATGAAACTGTAATTTGGGATGTAGAATGATATTGCATCAGGATAATCTTGCCAAAACCCAGAAAATAACATCCTAACATAAACTATAGACATAGTCACAATTCACTGCAATAATGCAAGGTGTTCAATAAAAAGTTATGTGGAGGGGCTGGAGAGATGGCTCAGAGATTAAGAGCACTGACTATTCTTCCAGAGGGCCAGAGTTCAATTCCCGGCAACCATAGGGTGGCTCACAACCATCTAGAAAAACATCTGGTACCCTCTTCTGTAAACATAATAAATAAATAAATCTTAAAAAAAAAAAAAAAGGTAATAGGAAGGGGTGCAGAAATCCATAGAAGTGTCATAATTTTTCCATAAACCTGACCTAAAGCTGTTCTAGAAATTGTCTTTTAAGCTAAAAGAAAATTTAAAACTCAGTTCTACGGGATCTAGACAGACAGCTTCATGGTTAACAGCACTTTCCTGAGAACCTGGGTTTGATTCCCGGCACTCACAGTTGGCTACGCAACCATCTGTAGCTCCCCTTCCAGGGCATGCAGCGCCCTCTTCTGGCCTCCTCGGGAATCAAACACTCTGTGGGACACAGACATGGAGATAAAACACCCATCTGTACACAGAAAACAAAACAGCTTTTAAAAAACAATTTAAAATCATCTCTAAGCTGGGTGATGTAGTGCACACACCTGTAATCCCAGGACTCAAGGGGCAGAGGTTGGTAGTTTTCTGTGAGTTCAAGGCCAGCCTGGTCTATAGAGGGACTGACAAAATAGCCAAGGCCATGTAGGGAGGCTGTGTTTCAACAAAATAAAACCAACAAAAGCAATTCTATGAGGAACTTACTCTGATAAGCGTAGTTTATATGTATAAAAACCAGGTAAAGGGCTGGAGAGATGGCTCAGTGGTTAAGAGCACTGGCTGTTCTTCCAGAGAACCTGAGTTCAATTCCCAGCATTCACATGGTAGCTAACAACTGTTTGTAATTTCAAGATCTGACACCCTTACACAATTATAAATGGAGGCAAAACACCAATTCACATAAAATAAAAATAAATATTTAAAAAAACAGGTAAGGGTCTGGAGAGATGGCTCAGTGGTTAGGAGCACTGACTGTTCTTCCAGAGGACCAGGGTTCAATTCCCAGCACCCACATGGCAGCTCACAACTGTCTGTAGTTCCAGTTCCCAGTTCCAGGCAAATAAATAAAGTTTAAAAAAACAGGTAAAAAACAACCTGTTATTCTTTATTTTATTTATTTATTTTGTTTTTATTTTAGACAGGATCTCAGTAGGTAGCCCTGGGTGTCCTGGGCTAGTCACTCTATGTAGACCAGGCTGGCCACAAATTCACAGAGATCCTCCTGCCTTTACCTCCTGAGTGCTGGGAGTAAAGGCATGCCCCCACAATGCCTGGCTCAGACTTTTTCATTATTAAAAGAAAGAAAAGATCCTATTGTTGGAGATATGCCTTAGCACCTTAAGATCTCTGGCTGCTCTTGTAGAGAACCCAAGTCCTGTTCCCAACCTCCACAGGGCAACTCACAACCCTGCGAAACTTCAGTTCCAGGGGACCTGATGCCCTCGTCTGACCTGCACAGATACTAGGCATTCATGTGGTGTACACATAGACATGCAGCAAAAACAACAGTAGATACAAAATAAAAATAAATAAACTCTTTTTCAATAAAATACATATGGTCAGCATAGAGAAAGATTGTGTGCTTGGCAAGCCTGGGGCCGAGTTCAAACCTTAACATAATCAGTCAATAGGTTATCTTTTTGGTAACAGGTTTCAAATTCTCAGGGGAAGACAGAGCAAGACTGACCTTGAAATTCCAGGTCTAAGTTAAGCTGCTTGCTGCCTTCTAGCCTCTGTGGGGCCGGCTCTTGTCTCAGCCTCCCCCCTTCCTCTGATGCTGGGAGCAGCTATCTATATCCAAGAGTTTGTCTGAATAAACAGGATTACAGATGTCAAAGTATTCGGGGCAGGGCTTCTCACCAGGTGTCTGTGGTCCTTCTTGGCCTTGATCTCAAGATTTTCATGATACCCAGACATCAGTAAAATCTGGCATGTGTATACACACATGCTTTCTTCTTGGGTAAAGAGGTTCATTGTTTCCATTAAATTTTCAAAGGAGTCGCTGACCTAAATAAGTATCCTGATCCCCTTTTTCTCCATAATTAATTACAGAGTGTTTACAGAGCCTTCACGGTGGAATCTGTTATTAGTGGTACAACTAATGTCCCTTTCTCTGCTAACCTCAGCACTGTTTGGGGGGGGTGGCTTACAGGGTTTGCGTTTAGATGAGGTTTATATGAGTTTGCAATTTCACTTTATAAGAAGGAGTAGGTGAGGACCATGCCACCAGAGTCGCCTACAAGCCTGAGATCTTCTCTGGGGGAATCCAAATCTAAGGGCTCTCCCACAGCGCAGCAGGACAGAGTGAGGCTGAAGGAGCCATCCCAGGGCTTCCTGCCTGCTTTCCACTTGACTGAGATCTAACATATGGCATGTGCACCGATGCTTATGAAGGTGATGATTCATTCCTAATCCTTAAAAAAAATAAGTCAGCCCTATGTGGCTTTGGCTCCCCTCCCTGAGTCCCCTTCTGTTCTCCAGAATGTCTGCGTTGTCACCTGCCACAGCTTCGGGTGTCACTCACTCCTTGGCATTACCTCTCCCTCAGGCTCCAGGCTGGGTTTGCAGTTCTGTCTCCTGTTCCCACTGCTCATTCTTCTGCTTATCTTTTGTGCTTTGTTTTGCTTGGTTTGGTTTAGAGACCAGCCCAGGTTGACTGAGCTCACTATGAAACTTAGGCTGGCCCTGAGACTCCTGAGGCCTTACCCTCTGTGGGCTGAGGTGATGAGCCACCAACCTGGATTCCTCTCTTCTCTTCTCTTCCTTTCTGTGTACATCCTTGGCCAAATGTTCCTCTAGCTCTTCTCATACCTCTGCTTCAGTTCAGCAGCTTGCCACCGAGAACGAGGAACTGAATTCAGCACCTGGGACCCAAATAGTAGGAGAGGAGGAGAGAACCTGTTCCTCCAGTTCGTCCTTTGACCTGCACACAACGGCTGTGCACTGGAACGCGCACACACATGTTTAATTTTAAATTTTGAAAAAAAGGGACATTGTCTTCATTGTCAACTTGGTGATAATTGGAATCATCTAGAAAACACACCTCAGACAAATCTAAGTGTGTTTCCAAAGATGTTTCAGCGAGGAGAGCACTCACCTGGAATGTTCAGGACACTACCCCACAGGCTGAATAAGAAAGGAAGAAGCCCCAACCACTCAGGAAGAATTCTCTCTCTCTCCTCACTCCCCTATCTGCCCTCCCTGCCCCCCCCCCCCGCACTCCCTGCACCTCACCCTCTTTTCCCTTCCTATAAAGACAATGTAACCAGCCATCTCACACCCACTGCAGCTATTTGTCCCCTAGCAGATTTCCTGTCATGGCAGACCACATCCCCTCAGTGAGTGGAAAGAAATCCTCTTTTCTTTAAGTAGCATTTGTCAGGCATGTTGTCCCAACAAGAAGTAACTAAGGTAACTAAGGACCAGGGAAGTAGCACCCTGTGCAAAATCACATGCTAGCAGCTTGACCACCAAGTTCAATTCCAGGAAACCAAATACAACAGCGAGTTGGGTGACAATGACCCTAGCACTCCAGTGGCAAGATTCTGCTAGCGGGCCAGCAGCCTTGAGGGCACAGCAGAAGAAGCAGCAAAGGAAGAAGAAGAAGACCTTACCTTAACAAATGGAAGAGAGGCCAGAGTACAAATTTCAGAACTCAGTTCTCTCCCTTCTTTCTTTAGTGTTTTGTTTGAGATAGGGTTTCTCTGTGTAGCCCTGGCTGTCCCGGACACTCTGTAGACTGGCCTCAGACTCACAGAGCGCTATCTGCCCCCTGAATGCTAGGATTACAGATGTATCCCTCCACTGCCCAGCCAGTTCTCTCCTGCCCACCATGTGGGCCCCAGAAATGTGCTACCCACCGAGTCACCTCCTTAGGGCCTCATATAGTCCAGGAATGCCTCAAACTTACTATGGAGCCGAGGATGATCTTGAACTTCTGGTCCTCCCCTACCTCCTGAGTGCTGGAATTACAGGCTTGGGCCACACCTCTAGTTTTATGTGCTGCTGGGGATTGAACCCAGTGCTTTGTGAATGACAGGAGAACACTCTCCCAGCTGAGCTACATCATAAGCACCTGGTTTTATTGTTGCTATTGCTTCTCAAGTGTCTTTTATGTTCTTCCTCTATTTACTTTTTGGAGGAGAGGTGGCTTTTGTTAAAACACACTCAGCAACTTATCTTAACTACTTTCCCTGGATTCTAAATCCTCAAGGGTTGAGGGGAGGGCAGGGTGGCAGAGAATAGACTACACTGTATCCAGTAGAATTTAGAGAGGTAGAAATCAAACAGCTTTCTCTGGTTTATGACTGTACTCCTTCACATCTGTTGAGGGACATTTTCTGACCAAAGGGCTTGTCAGTATCAATGAGGAGAGACACTTTCCTCCCTTCTCTAGAATGTATGGTGCCTGGGGTTACTGAAATAGATATTTACCGAAGGGTGGAAAGACAGAGTCTAGAGGAAGGTAAGAAGAACAACATTAAAGTGTGGCACGGCCCTTGGCTCTCCTTTGAACCCACTCTCTCTTTCTGGCATGGAACCAGGATCAAACAGGCAGTTGCAGGCAGCTCAAAGCTTCCTGTTCTCTGTGTAAATTTAGGAGTCGATTTTGAGGTTAGGATTATGAAGTTTTGTGGTTGCTTTAAAGTGGAAGGTGTTGCATTCAGCTTGCTTATTCCCCCAAGGAAAGAAGAAATGCCTAGCCATGTAATGAAACTCCTTTCGGTCTGACCACTGTATTAGGAAGACATTGCACACAGAGGAAACCTTTGCAAGCATCCTACAATGCTTCCCACCAGGATCCTGCACAAGTGTCAATATGCAAGCATCTGCAACAACATCTGAAATTTTTAGGCTAAATTTGATGCATACTGTGACTGGGACATAATGTCTTGAGCATATCCATGGTTGAGCAATTAGCATGCATTACTACCATAGCTACAAAATCATACAACGGGAAAGCAAGCTCTGCTGATTGTCCAAAACAATAAAAAGAACATCTGATTTGGCAAAACAGGGCATAAAGCTGCAATGGTTGCAGCCTTCATTACTTGGATAACAATTCATCATTTATCTGGGGGTGGGTGGTGCCACTTTTGATCCCAGCACTCAGGACGCAGAGGCAGGTGGATCTCTGAGTTGCAGGTCAGCCAGGTCTACAGAGTGAATTCCAGAATGGCCAGGGCTACACAGAGAAACGCTGTATTAAACAACAATAACAAACAAACAAGCAAAAACCTTGTCTTCCTGTTTACTTGCATGTGGAGCCTCACCCCTTGTCAGTTGTATGCAATAACCCTGCCTCCATTCAACTGGATATGATAAACACGCTGAGCTTCTGGGTGCTGTGACTTCCCCATTAGATGACCCAGTCCACCCGATCCTAGATGTGGCTGCTTATTTGTCCTCTATCAGTTCCTCATCCACTACGCCAGGTCAATCTCGGAGCCAAACCATGCAGGTCTCAGTCTACGGTTCAGGCTGACCTTGAATTTACCCTCATCTTTCTGCCTCTCTCTTCCAAGGGTTGGGGTTACAGATTTGAGCCACCATGCCTGGCATCCTTTGTTTCTTTTTTATATAGTTTCTTTCTCTATTCAGTACACAGAATCTTTCTTTGGGAACACAAATTTGTGAAAGTTTATAAGAGAAGTCGTGGTGTGTGTGTGTGTGTCTTGTCTAAGAGTGTGTGGAAGGTGATCATGCCTGTGTACTATGTTCTAAGGGGAACAGAAGTCAAGACCAGATGCTGTCCTCTATCTCTCTCATCTTAAAACAAACAAACAAAAACAGCTGGGATTGGAGGCATGTGCTACCATGCCAGGCTTATTGTTATTTTTTAAGGTTTATTTTTAATCTCATGTATTTGTAAATGCAGTTGCATGAGGATGTTAAAAGAGGGAGTGAAATCCCCTGGAGCTGGATCTACACTTGCTGACTACCCAGTTTTGGAGTTGGGTTGCTCTTAACCTTTGAGCCTTCTCAGTCCTCCTCCCTTATTTTTGAGATGAGATCTGGAATTGAACCTGGACTTGGCTAATGCAACTGGAATGGTTGACCTGCAGCCACGCAGGGACCCTCTCCTCTCTACCTCCCAACACTGGTACTACTGTCATGCACCACCCCCCTTTCTTGCAGGGGTAGGAGATTGAGGGGAAGGGGTGGGGGGGTGCCTCATAATGTAGTCCTGGTTGCTCTGGAATTCTCTCTCTGAAGACCTTACTGTCTCAGATTTTAATCCTGCCAACACCAGAATTAAAACCATTTACCACCACACCTAGCATTTTTCATGGGTGCTAGAGATCCAAACTTGGGTCCTTACTCTCACCTGGCAAGCACTTTACCCACTGATCCATCACCCCAGCCCCCAGGAAAGTATTTTTTTTTTTTTTGTACACAAATACTATATACATATAAAGCCCACATTTGTTTCTCCAAGGGTATCTATAAACAAAGTATTCTAGCAATTTCTTCCTCTTAAAAAAAAATGGGGGGCTAGAGAGATGGCTCAGTGGTTAAGAGCACCGTCTGCTCTTCCAGAGGACCCGGGTTCGATTCCCAGCACCCACATGGCAGCTAACAACTGTCTGTAGTTCCAGTTCCAGGCAAACACCAAAGCAAATAAATAAATAAAGTTTCTTTAAAAAAAAAAAATGTTTTCCCTTCTGATTTTGTTTGTTTGTTTGGTTGGTTGGTTGGCTGGTTCTAGTTTAGTTTGTTTGTTCCCTCAGCACTGCAGAAACCACCTGCCTCTGCCTCCTGAGTGCTAGAATTAAAGGCCTGTGCCACCAGGCCCGACTTTAATTTTTTTTATTATTTATTTTTAATAGAAAAAAGAAATAAAAAGGAAAGTAAGGGGCATGACTGCTCCTAGGTACAGTGGAGGAGAAAGTTAACTGTAGATAAAAGGGAAAGCATAGCCAAAGGCAGAGACATCTGGATGAGTCCTGGGTGGATATGAGCAGGCTGAGCTGGGCCATATGGAGAGAGGGGGAGGGAAGGAGAGAGGGAAAGCCAGGGAACAGGAGCAGAAGTCAAGAGGGCAAAGGTACAAGAAGGCAGGTAACCAGAATGTCTGGATTACATAGGAAGAGCCTCTGAGGGGAGGGGAGCCCAGTCCTTGGGCTGGGGAGTTCAGGCAGAGTTCAGAAGCAGAGGTATACCTTGGAACAGATAAGAACAGGGACTGAGGGGGCTGGAGAGATGGCTCAGTGGTTGGGAGCACCGTCTGCTCTTCCAGAGGACCCGGGTTCGATTCCCAGCACCCACATGGCAGCTAACAACTGTCTGTAGTTCTAGTTCCAGGCAAAACACCAAGGCAAATAAATAAAGGTTTGTTTTTTTTTTTTTTAAAAAAAAAAAAAAAAAAAAAAAAAAAAAAGAACAGGGACTGAGAGATGCTGGCTTCAGATCTGCTTTCATATGTTAAATAGGCACCTCAGCCTTTGTCCAAGGATGAAAACATACGTATCTTGTGTATAGGTGAGCATGTGGACCTGCCAAAGTGCACGTACAGGTCAGAGGACTACGTGAGAGATGGATTCTCTCCTTACACTATGTGAGTCCCAGGATTCAAAGCGCCTTTACCTGGGCTACCCAACCTTCTTTCTCTCTTTCTTTTCCACACCTCACTTTAAAAAGATAAAAGATTATTATTCACATAAATATCTCTTACCAACACCTCCCAATATGAGAAGCTTTATAGGCTACAAAATCTGTTGTGATTAACCTTCCTTCAATGAAACTTTAGGGATCTGCTTTGAACCCACAAAAGAAATTAAATGCACAGTTAAGGCTGATTTTCATCATCAAGATGCATCCGGGAATTGTCGTTAAAGCCGTCTCCTGCTGCCTTCATTAAAGTCTTGATCTCCTGTTTCAAATTTATATTCCTTTGTGGGTTTAAGGCAGATATTGGATATCCTTTTAATCTATATTTATTAGGCAAGCTATTGATGAATCTGATTTCCTCACAAACTCATGACCAGTGTTCTTATGGTCATTCTAGTAGATTCTGAGGAGAATACAATAAATGGCCATTGTTCACAGAGTAAGCAGCATATCTGAAAACAAAACCATTTAAGTTAAAAAAACATGTACCACCCACCCCCATCCCCACTTTAAATTGCATTTTGAAGCTGGGCTTGGTGGCAAAGATTGTATTCCCAGTACCTGGATATGTGGATAACAAAGAAGGTCAAGAGGGTGGCCTTCTGTCCCCGATAAAATGCCTTTCACATATAGGATCCTCCTGATTTGGAAGAAAGTGCACCTGGAGAGGAGATGGAGACCAGCTTGGAGCCGGCTCTGTTCTGGATCACACAAGAGCCAACCTGAGCATACAGCCTCCCTCGGGCCTCCCTACCATCTGGCAACCAGCTATGCTCAGCTATGAAAGGCACTGGCAAGAGATTTGGGGAGCGTTCAAGAGGAAGGCAGAAGTCAAAGTATGTCTCCCCCTTCCTGCTTTGTGTAGGCAACGTCTTGGGCACATGGAGGCGCGTGCCTGTGGTGGCAGTTCCCACCCGCAGCCATTTGGCAAGAGCAGACTTGGAAAACTTGCAAATCAGCATCCTGTGTATGACTCAGAGATCAGGGACTGGTGAGAATAGGATCTGAAAATGGCCAAGGGACAGCACAAAAGACCTCTGGGATCTAAAGTAGGCAGGGCAAACGATGACAATTAGCTCCAAACCCCACATTCAGTGTTTCAGAGCAGATATTAGGTGTTAGGAACTAAAGATACACTATCCCAGCTCTGTGTCTCCAGTTCAAATCCTGCCTCTATCTCTTTATCTACCTGTTTGCCTTCCCAGGCCTCCCCTTTCACAAGACCCCCTGTCAAGTCTCCTTATCCTGCAAAGTAAACTGGTAAACTGGATATCCCATAGCTGTGTGGGTTACACGAAGGGATGGCTTTCAGTGAATGGGCAGTGGCCATGTTATATTGGGGTAGGAATGCACATTGGACAAACCTTCATGGGGAAATGAGGTGACATTTAGTGGGCTTTTTTTTTTTTTTTTTTTTTTTTTTTTTTTTTTTTTTTTTTTTTTTTTTTTTTTTTTTTTTTTTTTTTTTTTGGTGCTAGGCCTGGAGGCCAGGATTGCAGCCCAGACGGGTGTAGAATTTACAGTGTAGCCCAGGCTACAATTCTCCCACAACAACCTGGGAAATGCTGGGGTCACAGACATGAGTTACATACCTGTACTATACTCTCGCTCTCTAAGACTGCAGCTGGGGAAGTGTTGTGCCAGGGCAAGTAAAAGCAGAACAAGGGCTGGAGAGATGGCTCAGCGGTTAAGAGCACCGTCTGCTCTTCCAGAGGACCCTGGTTCAATTCCTAGCACCCACATGGCAGCTAACAACTGTCTGTAGCTGTAGTTTAAGGCAAATAAATAAATAAATAAATAAAGTTTTTTTTTTTTTTTTTTTTTTTTTT
>PVIH01024370.1:0-22898 GCA_004025045.1 Sigmodon hispidus | reverse complement strand
TTCTTCTCTGCAACTCCCCATCCACTCCCTTGGCAGGGAGCAGACAGTCCTATGGTCACACTGGCCCAACAATGCTTGGATCAGTCTTCACTCCCGGCCAAATCCAGTTTTGTCCCCCCTCCCTCAAGAGTGAGTCAAGTGTTCCTATAGATGGACTGGGGTTTGAAGGGTCAGTCCAGGGTGTTTCTGATCCCAAGCTATTCAGTGGTTGTGGTTTGCTGCTTGGGCATGTTTGGCTTTTTTTTCTTATTTGTTTGTTTAGAGACCACTAGTGAGTGGGTACATCCCCTGCTTATCTCTCTGAGTTTGTGATACTTAGCTCAGGAGGATATTTTCCAAATCCATCCATTTGCCTGTGAATTTTAGCATTTTTTTTAATTCTTTTTACTGTTTCTTTGATAAATACAAAATAAAGAAAAAAAGGAAAAAAATATTATATATAGCTATATATATCTATATATCTATAATAGATGATATATATCTATTATATTAGATATATATCAACCATATATATCAGATATACACAACTCTACTCTGTTAAAATTTTCATAGAGAATAAGATTCTATGAATTTAAACTATACTAGGGATTCATACAGTTTTCTGGGACACAGATACCTCTGCAATGGAGCAACATTAAATTGAGGATTCAACATCAGATTCAACATGTTTTTTGTTTATCCTTAGGCAAGGTATACAACCCTGTTTACTGAACTTTATTCTTACACTATTGAGAGTTAAATAAAATATGTTATAGAACTAAAAAAAATAATAATAATTAAAGATAAAGTAAGTTTGAGTTAAAAATTGAAAAAATTCAAAATAAAGAATTAAAGTAAAATCATAAATTAATAAAAATGAAATAATTTAAAATTAAAAAAATTGAAACTGAAAAAGTAAAAATAAAATAAATTTTAAAAAATGAATTAAAGACAAAGTTAACTAAAAATAAAATGAGGTTAAGTTAAAATAAATTAAAATTTGAAAACTTCAAAATAAAAACCTGAAGTAAAATGAATTAAAAACAGAATAAATTAAAAATGAAATAAATTAAAATCAAAATAAATTTAAAATTAATTTACTTTCACTTAAATTCAACAGATTTGTAAATAAATTGCATATTTTTTGCCATTTATCATGACACAAACTATCTCAGTACAGAAATTTCAAAAATCACACCTTAAAAATTTTGGATTCACCAATATTGCGAGGATGTCTATTAGAGACATTACATTAAAATGTGAGGATATCTATTAGATACATTACAGTAAATTGTGAGGGTGTCTATTAGAGACATTACAGTAAATTGTGAGAACGTCTATTGGGCACATTACATTAAAATTTGATTGCTTCTATAATAGACATTACAGTAAGAAGCTAGGGCATCTATTAAAGATACTATGGGAAAGTGCCAAGGCATTTATTAGAGACATTATGGTAACTTGCAAGCATTTCTATTAGAGACTTTATGGTAAATTTCAAGGGCTTCTATTGGATATATTATGATAAAAATCTGGGACATTTATTAGTGACATTGTGGTAAATTGTGAGCACACCTCTTAGAGACATTATGGTAAGATATGAGGGCATATTTACAGACATTACATTAATTTTGTTGGCATATATTAGAGACATTACGATTAAAATTTGTGTGTCCATAAGAGACATTACAGTAAATTGCAAGCACATCTATTAGAAACATTACAGTAAAGTACAAGGTCCTCTATTAGATATATTACAATATAAAGCAATGGCATCTACTTGAGACATTACAATTAAATGTGAGGTCATTTATTAGATATATTACAATAAAAAGCGAGGGCATCTCTTAGAGATATTATGGTAAGTTTCTAAGGTGTCTATTTGAGACTTTACTGTAAATTGTGAAAATTTCTATTAGAGACATTATGGTAGTTGTGAGGGTGTCTATCAGAGACATTATGGTTAAGTGCAAGGATGTCTATTAGAAAGACTATGGTAAGTTGTGATTGCGACTATCGGAGACATTATGGTAAAGTTTGAGGACATCTATTAAAGACATTATGGGAAAGTGCCAGAGCGTGTATTAGAAACATTATGGTAAATTGCGCTTGCCTCTATTATAGACATTACAGTAAGTAGTGAGAGCGTCTATTAGAGACATTATGGGAAAGTGCAAGGGCATCTATTAGAGGCACTACGGTCAATCGCGCTTCCTTCTATTATAGGCATTACTGTGAAGTGCCAGTGTGTCTATTAAGGACATTATGCAAAAATGCCACTGCACATATTAAAGAGTTTTACGGTAAATTGTGAGGGCATCTATTAAAAACATTACATTAAATTGTGAGAACATCTATTAGAATCATTATGGTAAATTGCATGAGCATCTATTAGAGACATTATGGGAAATTGTGAGCACATCTTTTGTAAACATTACAATAAATTGTGAGGGCATCTATTAAAGACAATACATTAAAGTGAGAGGATGTCTATTAAGGACATTACGGTAAAGTGGGATAGCATCTACTAAAGACATTATAGTAAATTGCGAAGGTGTCTATTAGAGACATTATGGTAATTTTCAGAATCCTACAAATCAACAAATCCTAGGATCTTCAAAGGTTATAAATCCCAGAATCCTCCAGGGATATAAATCCCACAATTCTCCAGAAGCACAATTCCCAGAATCCTACAAGTTTAAAAATCCCAGAATTCTCCAAAGTACAAATTCCAGAATCCTTCAGAGCTACATATGTGAGAATTTTCCAGGACTACAATTCCAAGAATACACCTGGGCTGCAAATCCCAGAATTCTCCAGGACTACAATTCCCACAATCTGCCCAGGACTACCTATCCCAGAATCCTCCAGGACTGCAATTGCCAAAATCCTCCATTAATACGAATCCCATAATTCTTCACAGGTTCAAATCCCAGAACCCTCAGGGATACAAATCTTATTATCCTCCAGGACTACAATTTCCAGAATTCTCCAGGACTACAAATCCCCCAATTCTCCAGGGCTTCACATCTCAGAATTTTGCAGGGTTTATAATCCCAGAATTATCCAGGGCTAACTATCCCAGAATCCTCCTTTGGTAAAAAATTGAAAATGCTCCAGGACTACAAGTGCAATAATCCTCCAGGGCTACAATACCCACAATCCTTGAAAACTACATATTCTAGGATCCTCCAGGACTATTATTTCCAGAATCCTCCAGGGCTACAAATCACAAAATTCTCCAGACTACAAATCCCAGAAATCTCCTGGCTACAAATCCCAGAAATCTATTGGCTACAAATCCCAGACTTATATCTCATGGCTACAAATTCCAGAATCATCTAGGGCTACCAATCCCAGATTTTGCAGTGATAAAAATCCCATAATTCTTCAGCTACAAGTTCAAGGTTCTTCCTGAACTACAATTCCAAGAATGCTCCTGGACTACAAATCCCAGAATACTCCAGGACTAAAAATCCCAGAATCCTGCAGTAATACAAATCTCATAATCCACCAGGGTTTCACATCTGAAAATCCTCCAGTTCTAAAATTTCCAGAATCCTCTAGAGCAACAAATCCCAAAATCCTCAGGGACTGCACATCCCAGAATCTTCCAGGACTATAAATTCCAGAATCCTGCATGGCTACCAATCCCAAATTGTTACAGTACTACAAATACGATAATATTTTAAGGCCTGAAATATCAGAATCCTTGAGGACTACAAAAGCCAGGATAGTACAGGACTACAATTCCCAGAATACTCCAGAGCTACAAATCATAGAATCTTCCACAACTACAAATCCCTGAATCATTCAGGGGTAGAAATCCCAGCCCCCAAATGTTGACAGATCCATGATCCTTCATGATTATGAATCTCAGAATCCTCCAGGACTAAAATTCCCATAATGCTGCAGTGCTACCAATCCCAGAACTTTTCAGTACGAGCAATCCCATAATCCTCCAGGGTTTCATATCCCAGAATCCAACAGGGCTACATAGCCTAAGTTTCTCCAGGACTACAAATCACAGAATGCAGCAGTGCTAAAAATCCCAGTATCTTCCAAGCATACAAATCCCAGAAGCAAAATGGAAACAAATCACAAAATTTTTCAAAACGACAAATCCCAGAATCCTCCAGGACTACAAATCCCAGGATCCTCCAGGAATACAAATCTCAGGATCATCCAACGTACAACTCCCACAATCCTCCAGGACTAAAATTCAAGAGTCCTGCAGAGCTACAAATCCCAGAATTCTCCGGACTAGATGTCCGATAATGTATCAGGACTACAATACCCAGAATCCTCCAGGACTAAAATACCCAGAATTCTCCAGAGGTTCACATCTCAGAATCCTTCCAGGCTAAAAATCCCAGAATACTCCAGGACTACATATCCCAGAATCCTTCAGGACAAAATTTCCCACAATCCTCCTGAGCTACAAAGTGGATTTTGAATTACTGAAGGATACTGGGATTGCCAGTCTTGGAAGATTATGGGATTTTTAGCCCTGAGTGATTCTGGGATTTGTAGCCCCATGGATTGTGGTATTGGGAGTCCTGGGGGATTCTGGAATTTGGAGACCTAGAGGATTCTGGGATTTGTTGCTCTGTAGAATTCTGGGATTTGTAGTACTGGAAGATTCTGAGATTTTAATCACTGGAGGATTCTCAGATATGAAACACTGGAGGATTCTGGGATTTGTAGTCCTGGAAGATTCTGAGATTTGTAACCCAGAATTATTCTGGGAATTCTAGTCTAGGATGGAACCTGGGACATGGAGCCCTGGAGGATTTTGGAATACGTAGTCCTGGAGGATCCTGGGATTTGTCCCCAAAGAGAATTCTGGGATTTGTACCCGTGCAGGAGTAGGGATTTATAGTCCTGGAAGATTGTTGGGATTGTAGTCCTGGAGGATTATGGAATTTGAAGTACTGGAAGATTCTGGAACATGTAGCCCTGAAGGATTATGGGATTTGTAGCCCCGGAAGAGACTGCCATCTTAAGTTCTGGAGGTTTTTGGGAATTGTAGTCCTCGATGATCATAAGATTTGTTGTTCTGTAGGACTGTGAAATTTTTAGTCCTGGGGAATTCTGGGATTTGAACCCCTGGAGGATCCTGAGACTTGCAGTCCTGAAGGATTCTGGCATTTGTATTCCAGGAGGATTCTGGGATCTGTAGTCCAGGAAGGTTCTAGGTTTTTCAGTCCTGGATAATACTGGTAATTGTTGCCTGGAGGATTCTGGGGTTTGTAGTCCTGGAAGATTTAGGGCTTTTTAGGACTGTAGAATTCTGGGATTTGTAGTCTTGTAAGAATCTAGGAATTGTAGTCATGTAGGATACTGGAAAATATAGCCAGGGAGGATCCTGTGATTAGAAGTCCTGGAGGATTATGGGATTTTTTACCCTTGTAGGATAGTTGTAATTGTATCCTAGTAGAATTCTGGGAATTGTAGTCCTGGAGGATCCAAGGATAGGTAGCCCTGGAGGATTGTGGGTATTGTAGCCCTGGAGGATTTTGGATTTTGTAGTTTTGTAAGATTCTATGATTTGCAGTTCTAGAGGAATCTGGGATTTGTTGACTTGGAAAATATGTAATTTTTAGCCATGTTACTTCTGGGATTTTTGGCCCTGGAGGATTCTTGGAATTGTAGCTCAGGAGAATCCTGGGATTTGTAGTCCTTGAACATTCTGGGATTTGTAGTTCTGGAGGATTCTGGTAAATTTAACTCTGGAGGATTATTGGATTTGTCCCAGATAAGGATTCTGGAAACTGGAGCTCAGGAGTATTCTGGGAAATATAGCCCTGGAGAATTGTGGGCTCTGTAGTCCTGCAGGAATCTGGATTTTCTACCACTGGAGGATTCTGGGATATTTAGCCCTGGAATATTGGGGGATGTTTTGTCCTGGAGTTCTTTTGGATTTGTAGCTCTACATGATTTTGGAATTTTTTGCCTTGGAAAATTCTAAGATTTGCAGCCCTAGAGGATTTTGGGAATTGTAGTTCTAATGATTCTGAGATTGTAGCCATCGATAATTCTGGGATTTGTAGTCCTGTAAGATCATAGGATTTGTAGCCCTGGAGGATTCTGGGATTTGTAGTCCTTGACAAGGAGTACAAATCCCAGAGGCAAAATGGCTGCAAATCACAGAATTTTCCAGGGCTATAAATCCCACAAGCCTCCAAGGCTACATACCCCAGGATGTTCTAGGATTACAATTCACAGAATACTTCTTGACTACAAATCTTATTATCCTCCATGAGTTGAAGTCACAGAATCATCCAGGGCCACAAATCTCAGAACCTTCCAGGACTACAAATAACAAAAGCAAAATGGCAACAAATCACAGAATTTTTCAAAACTACAAATCCCAGAATCCTCCATCGCTACAAACCCAGAATCCTTCAGGGATACAATCCCCAGAAATCTCCAGTGGTACAAATTCCAGACACCAAATGGCAAAAAATCCAAGATCCTCCAGAAAAACCAATCTCATAATCTGCCAGGGCTACAAATGCAGAATCCTACAGGGGTACAAAACCCAGTTACCTCTATGGCTACAAATCCCAGAGTTCTCCAGGACTGCAAATCCCAGAATTTTCTAAAACTATAAATACCAGAATTCTCCAGGACTATAACTCCCAGAATTTCCATAGCTACAAATCCCAGGATCTACCAGCAGTATATAACCCAGAATTATTCAGTGCTATAATTTCCAGAATTTTTCAGGACTACAAATCCCAGAAATCTCAAGGACTACAAATCCCAACATTTACCAAGACTACAAATCCAAGAACCATTCAAAACTAAAAATCCCACAATCCTCCATGGACATATGTCCTACAATCCTCCAGTGGTACAAAATCCAGAATCCTCGACACCTATAAATCCCCACATCCTGCAGAGCTACTAATACCAGAATCCTTGAGAACTATAGATCCCAGAATCCTCTAGGCATAAAAATCCCATAAGCCAAATGGAGATAATTCCAGGATTATTCAGGACTATGAGTCTTATAGTTTTTTAGGGATACAAATCCCAGAATCCTCCTGAACTACTAATCTAAGGATCTTCCAAGCCTAAAAATCTTTCAATCCTACATGGCTAAATGTGCCAGAATTTTCAAGTGGTACAAATTCAGAATCCTCCAGGACTACAAATCCCACAATCCTCCAGGGCTACAATCCAAGAATCCTCTAAAATATAATTCCCTGAATCCTCCAGAAATACAAATCTCACAATCCTCCAGAACAATAATTCCCAGAATTCTCCAGGACTACAAATCCCAAAATCCTTCAGAGCTAAAAATCCCTGGATCATCCCAGGCTACAAGTCCTAGGATCCTCCAGGAGTACTATTTCTAGAATACTCCAGGGGTACAAATCCCAGAATCCTACAGGTCTACAAATTTCAGAATGTTCTGGGCTACAATTCCCAGAATCCTTGAAAGCTACAAATTCCTGAATCCTCCAGGACTACAATTCCCAGAAACCTTCAGAACTACAAATCCCAGACTTTTCAAGGATAGAAAATTTCTTAACCCTGCAGGACTACAAATCCCAGGTTACTACAGGAGAAAAAAATCCCATAGTCCTCTTTGTAAACAAATCCCATACTCCTCAAGAACCACAATTCCCAGAATTCTACTGCTCTACACATCCCAGTATTCTCCAGAGCTACAAATTCTACAACCTCCAGGTCTACATATTCCAGAATCCTCTCAAACTGCAATTCCCAGAATAATTTCAGGCCACAAATATCAGAACATTTTAGAATTACAAATCCGAGGAGCAAAATGGCAACAAATACCAGAATTTTGAAGGACTAAAAATCCTAGAATCCTCTAGGGGTACAAATCCTATGATCCTCCAGAACTAAAATTCCATAATTCTCCTGGCCTACAATTGTAGGAATCCACCAGGGCTATAAATCATAAAAAACTCCAAAACTACAATTCCCAGAATCCTCCAGAAATACAAATCTCAGAATCACCAGGACTACAAATCCCAAATTTTGCAGGGCTAAAAATCCCAGAATCCTCCAGGGCTACCTGTTTAAAGATCCTCAGGGACAACAATTTCCAGAATCATCCTGGAATACAAGTCTCAATATCCTCCTGATCTAAAAATTTTAGAATCCTCCAGGGCTTCAATTCCCCGAATCCTGCACAGCTACAAATACTACAATCCTCCAGGGGAACAAATTCCAGCAGAAAATGGTAACATTCCAAGATCCTCCAGGACTTCAAATCCCAGAATTCTCCACAGGTTTAAATCCAAGAATTTTCAGGGCTACAAATCTCAGAGTCCTCCATGGTTAAAATTCCCAGGACTCTCCAAGGGTTCAAATCAAAGAATCCTCAGGGCTGCAAATCCCAGAATCCTCCAGGACTAAAAAATCTTAACACTAACAAACAATAACCAACTATCCAATCCTAACAATCTAACCAACCTTAGACCCCCTAATCCACCCTAACTCACTAACCAACACTAAACAGACAAACCAACCCTAACACACAAACAAACCCTAACCACCTAAACAACACAAACATACTAATCAACTATACCACTAAACCTCACCCACTAACCAATCCTAAACAAATAACCCTAAACCAGTAACCAACCCTATATCACTAACCAGCCATAAATCACTAACTCGCCATAGCTCACTAAACCTAACACCAGAACCATTCCTAACTTTCTAACCAACCCTAAGTAACTAACAAACACAAACCCGACCCACTAACCAACCCTAACTTACCCTAACCCACTAACCTACCCTAACCTTCTAACCCTAATGCACTAACCAATCTTAACTAACTAACCAACCATTCCACACTAATCAATCCTAACCCAATAACACTAACACACTAACCAACCCTAATGTACTAAACAGCCATAAGCCACTGAGACTAATACACTAACCAACACTAAATAACTAACTGGAAAGTGAATTATATATGACATTTGATTGGATGCACTGAAACAAATGTTTCAACTGACAATCTGAACCTAAACGTATCAAACAGGTGTGTTTGAATCATTAGGAAGTGATTACAGACATTATGGTAAAGTGAGAGGAGTATATTACAGAAATTACGGTAAAAGACCAGAGCAACTATTAGAGACATTACAGTAAAGGACCGGAACAACTATTAGGGACATTACGGTAAAGGACCAGGGCAACTCTTAGAGACATTAAGGTAAAGTGTAAGTGCATCTAATACCCGATTAAATGCCATTGTGTACCATTAATAGCACAGGCAATGAATGAAGCAGCATTTGGGGACTAAAAGGCTACTAAACAAACCCTTGAAATTGATTTATGAACAATTGATGTGAGGGGTGACCATGTCTTAATGCTGTTGGGAAGAGCACCTCTGTCCTAATTGATGAGAGGAAGACAACATCTGTCCTAAAGCTGCGAGTGCTAGAACATCTGTCATAATGATGCAGGGAAGACACATCTGTGTTAATTCTCAGGGGAAGACCACATCTGTCAAAATGCTGAGACAGAAACCACATCTGTAACAATACTGAGAGTGTGTCTATTACTGACATTATGGTAAGATGCAAGGGCATCTATTAGATTCATTATTGTAAAGTGCAAGTGCATCTATTGGAGGTATTATGGTAAAGTGTGAGGGCATCTATTAGAAACATTAAGATAAAGTGGGTTGTTAAATTTTAAGGGTGTTTATTAGAGACCTTACAGTAAAGTGTGAGGGGTCTTTTAGAAACATTACAGTAATTCACATGTGCATCTATTAGAGAAATAACAGTAAAGTGCGATGGCATATTTAAGAGATATCATAGTAATTTGTGAGGGTGTCTATTAAGAACATTACAATAAAGGTAGAGACATTATGGTAAAGTACATAAATCCCAGAATTCTCCATAACAAAAAAATCCCAGAATATTCCAAGACTACACATCCCAAGATTTTCCAGGACTACAATTCACAGAATCCTCCAGGAGTAAGAATCCCAGAATTCTCCAGGACTAAAATTACCAGACTACTGCACGGGTACAAATCCCAGAATCCTCCAGGACTACAATTTTCAGAAACTTCCAGAATTAAAAATTCCAGAATCTTCCAGGACTAAAATTCAAAGGATCATCCAGGGCTACAAATCCTAGAATTTTCCAAGAGTACAAATCGAGAAATTGTCCAGAGCTCCAAATCCCAGAATTCTCCAGGGCTACAAATCCCAGAATCCTCCAGGACTACAAATGCTAGGATCTTCCAGGATTACAAATCCCAGTTGCTTCAGGACTACAAATCCCAGAGTCCTCCAGGACTAATATTCCCACAATCCTCTAGGGGTACAATACCCAGAATCCTCCTACAATCCTTTGAGGCTATAAAACACAGAATCCTCAAAAGTAACAATTCCCAGAATCCTCTAGGGCTAAATATCCCAGAATCCTTCTGTGGTACTAAATCCAAAATGATCCAGGACTACAATACCCACAATCCTCCAGGCTACATATTCTAGGATCTTCCAGGAGTAATATTCCCAAAATCCACCAGACTACAAATCCCAGAAATCTCCTGGACTACCAATCCCAGAAATCTCATGGACTACAAATCCCAGAAATTTCCTGGACTACATATCCCAGAAATCTCCTGGACTACCAATCCCAGAAATCTCTTGGACTACAAATCCCAGAAATCTCCTGGACTACCAATCCCAGAAATCTCCTGGACTACCAATCCCAGAAATCTCCTGGACTACCAATCCCAGAAATCTCCTGGACTACAAATCCCAGAAATTTCCTGGACTACAAATTGTTTTAACAATTTACCGGGATGTCTTCAATAGACACCCTGGCACATTATTGTAATTTTAGTAATAGATGCCCTTTTAATTTAACGTAATGCCTATAATAGATGCCCTTGCTTTTTATTGTAATATATCTAATAGACACCATTGTACTTTACAGTAATGTCTTTAGTAGATGCCCTTGCACTTTACCATAATGTTTCTAAAAGATGCCCTTGCCATTTACTGTAATGTCTCTAATCCATGCACTCAAAATTACAGTAATGTCCCTGATAGACACACTCACACCTTACCGTATTGTTTCTCATAGCTGCACTAGCACTTTACTGTAATGTCTCCAAAGACGCCCTCAAACTCTACTGTAGTGTCTCTACTAGATGTCCTCGTAATTTACCATAATCTCTCTAATAGATGCCCTTGCAATTTACCATAATATCTCTAATAGATGCCCTTGCAATTTACCATAATATCTCTAATAGATGCCCTTGCAATTTAATATAAAATCTATTGTAGTTGAACTCGAAATTTACCAGAATGTCTCTAATAGTCTCATTTGGAATTACTGTAATGTCTCTAATAGGTGGCTTAAATTTTACATAACATCTCTAAAAGTCGCACTCACACATTACCGTAATGTCTCTAATAGACACCCTCACACTTTTCTGTATTATTTCTAATAGCCGCACTCGCACTTTACTGTAATGTCTCTAATAGATACCCTTACAGTTTACCATAATGTCTCTAATAGACACCCTTGCAATTTAACATAAAGTCTCTAATCGACGAAGTTGCAATTTACCGTGATGTCTTTAATAAACGCCCTTGCACTTTACCATAGTGTTTCTAATAGACGACTTTGCAATTTACCGTAATGTCATATGTAGACGTCCTTCCAATTTACCATAACGTCTCTAATAGACAAACTCGAAATTTACCTGAATGTCTCTAATAGTACCTTTTGGAATTTACCATAATATCAATAATAGACACTTTGAGTATAATAGATGCCCACACATTACCGTAATGTCTCTAATATGCACCCTCATGAATTACTGTAATGTCTTTAATAGACACACTCACAATTTACCATAATGTCTCTAATAGATGCCCTTGCACTTAACCATAAGGATTCTTAGACACTATCAAATTTTACTCTAATTCCTGTAAAAGATGCTCTCACAATTTATCATAATGTCTCTAATAGATGCCCTTGCATTTTACAATAATGTCTCAAATAGTTGACAATGCATTTTCCCATAATGTCTTTAATAGACGCCCTCACATATTCCCGTAATGTCTCTAATAAATGCCCTCCCAGTTTTTTGTAATGTCTTGAATAGTCGCCCTCATACTTCACCATAATATCTCTAATAGTCCCTTTTGGTATTTAACTTAATGTCTGTAGTAGACTCCCTCACAATTTGTATTCCTTGAAAATTATAGATAATTTAACCCTGGAGGATTCTGGGATTTGTAGTCTTGGAAAATTCTCAGATTTCTAGGCCTTGAGGATTCTGGGATTTTTAGTCCTGGATATTTCTCGATTTTTTACAACTGGAGGATTTTCAGGGGAATGTGAGATCTTTAGCCGTAGACGATTCTGGGAATTGTAGTCCTGGAAGATCCTGGGATTTGTAGTTTTGGAGGATTATGGAATTGGTATCCCTGGAGGATTCTGGAATATTTAACTGTAGAAGATTCTGGGATTTTAGGCCTAAAGGATTATAGGATGGCTTTTGGGGGAAAATTCTGTGATTTGTATTTCTGGAGGATTCTGGGTTTTATTGACTTGGAGGATTATGGAATTTACCATAATGTCTCTAATAGAGGTCCTCGCACTTTACCGTAAAGTCTCTAATAGGCACACAACATACCATAATGTTTCTAATAGATGCCCTCACTATTTATTGTAATATCTCTGATAGATGCCCTCACAATTTACTGTAATTTCTTTAATAGACCCCTTCACAATTTACAGTTATATCTTTATTAGTGGCCCTTTCCTTTTACCATAATTTTCCTAAGAGACACCCTTATAATTTACTGTAATGACTCTAATAGATGCCTTTGCATTTTACTGTAATGTCTCTAATAGACACACTCGCAAATTACCATTTTGTCTCTAATAGATGTCCTCGTAAATTAATGTAATCTCTCTAACAGGTGTCCTTGCACTTTACCGTAATGTCTATAACAGATGACCTCTCATTTTAGCATAATATAAGAGATGCCCTCACACTTTACTGTAATTTCTCTAATAGACACCCTTGCAATTTACCATAAGGACTCTAATAGACACCCTCAAAATTTACTGTAATATCAATAACATCAGCCCTCGCAATTCACCATAATGACTTTAATGGGCATTTTTTACAATTTACCGTGATGTCTCTCATAGATACCCTCATACTTTACCATAATGTTTCCAATAGATGCCCTTGTAATTTAATGTAATGTCTCCAATAGATGCACTAGCAATTTACCATAATGTCTATTAGATACACCCCTCACCTTAATGTCACTAAAAGCCTCTTCACGCTTTACTGTAATGCCTCTAAGAGAAGACTTCGCAATTTACCATAATGTCTATAATCAACAAAGTTGCAATTTACCGTAATGTCTATAAAAGTTGCCCTCGCACTTTGCTGTAATGTCTGTAATAGATGCCCTAATACTTTACCATCATGTTTCAAATAGAAGCCCTCCCAATTGACCAAAATGTCTCTAATAGTCCTTTTTGTAATTTTCTGTAATATCTCTAATAGACATCTTTGCCATTTACTGTAATGTTTGTAATAAATGCCCACACATTACCATAATAGATGCCCTCACAATTTGCTGCAATGTCTCTAATAGATGCCCCCACACTTCACCATAATATCTTTAAAAGATGCCTTCAAACTTAATCATAATGACTGTAACAGATGCCCTCACACTTTATCGTAATGTCCCTAATGGATGTGGTCACAAATTAGCATAATTTGTCTAATATATGCCCTGGCACTTTACAGCAATGTCTCTAATACATGTGCTCACAATTTACCATAATTATTCTAATATACGCATTCACAACTTACCGTAAGGTCTCTAATAGATGCCCTCGCACTTTACTGTAATGTCTCTAATAGACAACCTCACAACTTACCATAATATCTCTAATAGACATTCTCGCTCTTTACCAAAATGTTTCTAATAAATGCTGTTGCAATTTACCGTAATGCTTTTAATAGATGCCATTGCAGTTTACTGTAATATATCTAATACATTCCATAGCAATTTACTGTAATGTCTCTAATAAACAAACTCACAATTTACCATAAGGTCTCTAATAGATGGAATCACATATTACCATTGTGACTCTAATAGATGCACTGGCTCTTTACCATAATATCTCTAATAAAGATCCCAGCAATTTATTGTAATGTCTCTAATAGACATCCACACAATTTACTGTAATGTCTCTAATGATGTTCTTGCTTTTTATCGCAGTATATCTAATAGACGTCCTGGCACATTAATGAAAATTTAGTAATAGATGCTCTTATAATTTACCATAATGCCTTTAATACAAACACTCCAACCTTATCGCAATGCCTCTAATAGATGACAAGGCTTTTTACCATATATATTTAATAGACCCCATTGCACTTTACCATGATGTGTATAATAGATGCCCTTGTACTTTGCTGTAATGTCTTTAGTAGATGACTTTGCACATAACCATAAGGTCTCTAAAAGACATTGATGTTTAGGAGAAAAACTTACCTGTTAGACTGAGGAGAGGAAGCAACACCACTCTCAATGCTCTGTGTAAAAAACATATGTATTGATGCAGAAGATAAAAACACATGTGTTTAAACAAGTAGAAGACTCAACATCACTCTTAGTGTACTGTGTAAGAAAACATGTGTATTGATGCTGAAGAGAAACAGACATGTGCAAACGAGGAGTGGAGGCAACATCTCTCTAAATGCTCTTTGTAAGCAAACATGACCATTGACACTGCAGAGAAAAACACATGTGTTCAAAGGAGGAGAGGAAGCAACATCTCTCTTAATGCTGTGTGTAAGAAAATGTTTGTACTGACGCTGAAGAGAAAAATGAATGTGTTCAAACGAGGAGAGAAAGCAACATCTCTCTTATTGCTCTGTGTAAGAAAATGTGTGTATTGACATTGAAGATAAAATGTGTTCAAATGAGGAGAGGAAGCAACATCTCTATTAATGCTCTGTGGAAGAAAACATGTGTTTCCCCGCTGAACTAAAAAACACATGTGTTCAAATGAGGCCAGAAGAGGGCATGGTCAGCCATTGTGGGCATGGTCAGTCTAAGTGGGTGTGTTTAGTCAAAGTTGGAGTGGCTTGGTGTGGGCATGGTGCATCCAAGAGGGTGTGCTCTGTCAAAGTGGGCATGGACATGAAAAGTTTGTGTGGCCAGTCAAACTGGACGTGGCCAGTAGTAGTGGGCTTGTTTAATTAAAGTATTCATGGCCTGGTGTGAGCATGGTCATTCAATGTGGGTGTGGCATGTTGTGGCCATAGTCAATCAAAGTTTCCATGTCCAGTCAAAGTGGCCATGTGCAGTCAAAGTAAAAGTGGTTTGGTGTGGGCATGGTCAGACAAAGTGGCCGGGGTCCGGTATAGCCGTGATCATTCAAAGTGGCCATGGTCAGTCAAAGTGGGCAAGGCTTGGTGTGGACGTGGTAAGTCAAACTTGCCATGGCCAATTGTAGTGGATGTGGCCTGACAAAGTGGAGAGTATAGGAAGCAACATCTCTCTAAATGCTCTGTGTAAGAGAGCGTGTATTGGTGCAGAAGAGAAAAACACATGTGTTCAAATGAAGCCAGGAAGCAACATCTCTCTTAATGCTCTATGTAAGAATGTGTGTGTATGGACGATGAAGAAAAAAACATATGTGATCAAATGAGGACAGGAACCAACATCTCTCTTAATGGTCTTTGTAAGAATACATATGTATGGGTGCTGATGATAAAAACACCTGTGTTTAAACAAGGAGAGGGCTCAACATTTTGAATGCTCTGTGTAAGAGAATGTGTGTATTGACATTGAAAATAAAATACATGTGCTCAAATGAGGAGAGGAAGCAACAACTCCTTTTATGCTCTGTGTAAGAAAACATGTGAATAGACGCTGAAGTCCAAAACACATGTGTTCAAACGAGGAGAGGAACCAACATCTCTTAATGCTCTGTGTAAGAAAACGTGTGTATTTACACTGAAGAGAAAAACACATGTGTTTAAACAAGTAGAGGACTCAACATCTCTCTTATTGCTCTGTGTAAGAAAACGTGTGTATTGACACTGAACAGAAAAAGACATGTGCAAACTAGGAGTGGAGGCAACACCTATCTTAATGCTTTTTGTAAGCAAATGCGAGAATTGATGCTGACAAGAAAGACACATGTGTTCAAAGGAGGAGAGGAAGCAACATTTCTCTTAAAGCTTTGTGTAAGAAAATATTTGAACTGATGCTGAAGAGAAAAATGCATGTGTTCAAACGAGGAGAGAAGGCAACATCTCTCTGATGGTTCTGTGTAAGAAAACATGTGTATTGACAAGGAAAATAAAATACATGTGTTCAAACGAGGAGAGGAAGCAACATCTCTTTTTATGCTCTGTGTAAGAAAAGTTGCGTATTAACACTGAAGAGTAAAGCACATGTGTTAAGAGGAGGAGAGTAAGCACCACTTCCCTTAATGGTCTGGGTAGGAAAACCTGACTATTGACGTTGAAGTAAAAACACATCCATTCAAACGATAGAGAAAGCAACATCACTATTAATGCTCTGTGGAAGAAAACATGTGTTCTCCCGCTGAAATGTAAAACACATGCATTCAAATCAGGCCACAAGAGGGCGTGGTCAGCCATTGTGGGCATAGTCAGTCAAAGTGGGTGTGCTCTGTCAAAGTGGGCATGGACATGAAAAGTGTGTGTGGACAGTCAAACTGGACGTGTCCGTTGATAGTGGGCTTGTTAAATTAAAGTATTCGTGGCCTGGTATGAGAGTATTCAGTAATGTGGGTGTGGCATGTTGTGGCCATGGTCAGTCAAAGAGTCCATGTCCAGTCACAGTGGTCATGTGCAGTTAAAGTAAGTGTGGCTTGGTGGGAGCGTGGTCAGAAAAAGTGGATGTTAACTGTGGTATCCGTGGTCATTCAAAGTGTGCATGGACAGTAGAAATGGGCTTGGTCAATTAAAGTGGTTGTGGCCTGGTGTGGGCGTGATCAATCAAAGTGGGTGTGGCCTGTTGTGGTCGTGGTCATTCATAGTGGCTGTGGCCAGTCAAAGTGGGCATGGTTTGGTTTGGGTGTGGTCAGTCAAAGTGGGTGTGTTCAATCAAAGAGGGCGTGGCATGTTGTGGGGGTC
This sequence comes from Sigmodon hispidus, assembly GCA_004025045.1. NCBI lineage: Eukaryota > Metazoa > Chordata > Mammalia > Rodentia > Cricetidae > Sigmodon > Sigmodon hispidus. The sequence continues at coordinate 5,744 of PVIH01024370.1, read as the reverse complement.
GTCACACTGGCCATGGACAGTCAAAGTGGGCTAGTTCATTCAAAGTGAGCATGGCTTGGTATGGGCCTGTTGAGTCAACATTGGTGTGGCTAGTTAAAGTGGGTGTGGTCAGTCAAGTTGGTGTGGCCAGTCAAAGTGTTCGTGGTATTGTGTGGGCATTGTCATTCATAGTGATCCTGACCTGTAAAAGTGGGCATGGTTTGGTGTGTGCGTGGTCAGTCAAAGTGGATGTTGTTAATCAAAGAAAGCATGGCATGTTGTGACAGTGGTCAAAGTGGGTGTGGCAAGTCAAAGTCTGCATGTCTGGTAAAATATTCATGGAATTGTGTGGGCGTGGTCACTCATAGTAGCCATTGCCAGTAAAAGTGGGCATGGTTTGGTGTGGGCATGGTCAGTCAAAGTAGGTGTGGTCAATCAAAAAAACTTGGTACATTGTGGCCATGATCAAAGTGGCCGTGGATAGTGAAATTAGGTGAGTTCAGTCAAAGTGGGTGTGGCCAGTCAAAGTTGGCATGGCCGGTAAAAGTTTTTGTGGTATTGTGTGTGAATGGTCATTCATAGTGGCCATGGCCAGTAAAAGTGAGCCTGGTTTGGTGTGGGCATGGTCAGTCAAAGTGGGTGTTGTTAGTCAAAGAAAGCGTGGCATGTTGTGGCCGTGTTCAAAGTAGCCATGGCCTGTCAATGTTGGTGTGGCCAGTCAAAGTGGGCGTGGTATTATGTGCACATGGTCAGTCAAACTGTACTTGGCCAAAGTAGGCTTGTTTAATTAAAATATTGGTGGCCTGGTGTGAGCGTGGTCAGTCAATGTGTGCATGGCATGTTGTGGCCATGGTAAGTCAACGTGTCCATGGTCAGTCAAAGTGTCCTTATTCAGTCAAAATAAGTGTGGCTTGGTGTGGGCATGGTCAGACATAGTGGCTGTGGTCCAGTGTAGCTGTGGTCATTCAAAGTGGCCATGGCCAGTCAAAGTGGGCTAGGCTTGGTGTGGGCGTTGAACATATGTGTAAACAAGTAGATGAAGCAACATCTCTCTTAACACTCTGTGTAAGAGAGCATGTATTGATGCAGAAGAGAAAATTACATGTGTTCAAACGAAGCCAGGAAGCAACATCTCTCTCAATGGTCTGTGTAAGAATACATGTACATGGGCACTGAAATAAAAACTCGTGTGTTTAAACAAGGAGAGGGCTCAACTTCTCTAATGCTCTGTGTAAGAAAACATGTGTATTGAGGCTGAAGACAAAAACACATTTGTTCAAATAAGGAAAGGAAGCAAAATCTCTCTTAATGCTCTGTGTAAGTAAACGTGTGTATGGACGCAAACGAGAAAAACAAATGTCTTCAAACGAGGAGTGGAAGCAACATCTTTCTTAATGCGCTCCGTAAGAAAACATGTGTATAGACGCTGAAGACAAAAACACATGTGTTCAAATGAGGAGAGGAACCAACATCTCTTAATGCTCTGTGTAAGAAAATGTGTGTATTTACGCTGATGAGAAAAGCACGTGTTTAAACAAGTAGAGGAAGCAACATCTCTCTAAATGCTCTGTGTAAGAGAGCGTGTATTGGTGCAGAAGAGAAAAACACATGAGTTCAAATGAAGCCAGGATTCTGTGATTTGAACTCATGGAGGATAATAAGATTTGTAGTCAAGAAGTATTCTGTGAATTGTAGTCCTAGAACATCCTGGGGTATGTAGCCATGGAGGCTTGTGGGTTTTATAGCCCTGGAAAATTCTGTGATTTGCAGCCATTTTGCCTCTGGGATTTGTACTCCTGGAAGATCCCAGAATCATCAAGGACTACAAATCCCAGAATTATCGAAGGCTACAATCTCAGAATCATTAGAACTACAATTCCCAGAATCCTCTAGGGCTGCAAATCTTAGAATTTTCCAAGGCAAAAAATTCCAAAATCATGTAGAACTACAAATCCAAAAGACCTCCAGGACAAAACATCCCCCAATGTTCCAGGGCTAAATATCCCAGAATCCTCCAGTGGTAAAAAATCCAGAATCCTGCAGGACTACAGAACCCACAATTCTTCAGGGCTATATTTCTCAGAATACTCCTGAGCTCCAGTTTCCAGAATCCTTATCTGGGACAAATCCAATAATCCTCCAGGGACTATTCTGGGATTTATAGCCTTGGAGGATTCTGGGATGTGTAGTCCCTGAGGATTTTGGGATTTGTTGCTCTAGAGGATTCTGGAAATTTTAGAACTGGAGGATTTTCAGATGTGAAACCCTGGTGGATTATGAGATTTGTATTACTGCAGGATTCTGGGATTTTTAGTCCTGGAGTATTCTGGGATTTGTAGTCCAGGAGCATTCTTGGAATTGTAGTTCAGGAGGAACCTTGAACTTGTAGCTGAAGAATTATGGGATTTTTATCACTGCAAAATCTGGGATTGGTAGCCCTAGATGATTCTGGAATTTGTAGCCATGAGATATAAGTCTGGGATTTGTAGTCCAGGAGATTTCTGGGATTTGTAGTCCAGGAGATTTCTGGGATTTGTAGTCTGGAGAATTTTGTGATTTGTAGCCCTGGAGGATTCTGGAAATAATAGTCCTGGAGGATCCTAGAATATGTAGTTTTCAAGGATTGTGGTTATTGTAGTTCTGGAGGATTATTGGATTTGTAGTCCTGGAACATTTTCAATTTTTTACCAAAGGAGGATTCTGGGATAGTTAGCCCTGGATAATTCTGGGATTATAAGCCCTGCAAAATTCTGGGATGTGAAGCCCTGGAGGATTGGAGGATTTGTAGTCCTGCAGAATTCTGGGAATTGTAGTCCTGGAGGATAATAAGATTTGTATCCCTGAGGGTTCTGGGATTTGAACCTGTGGAGAATTATGGGATTCGTATTAATGGAGGATTTTGGCAATTACAGTCCTGGAGGATTCTGGGATATGTAGTTCTGGGCGGATTGTGAGAATTGTGGTCCTGGAGAATTCTGGGATTTGTAGCCCAGGTGTATTCTTGGAATTGTAGTCCTGGAAAATTCTCACATATGTAGCTCTGAAGGATTCTGGGAATTTGTACTCTAGAGAATTCTGGGATTTTTAAACTTGTAGGATTCTGGGAATTGTGCTTCTGGAGAATTGTGGGATTTATATCCCTGGAGGATTCTGGGATTTATAACCTTTGAAGATCCTAGGATTTGTTGATTTGTAGGATTCTGAAAATTACCATAATGTCTCTAATAGACACCTTCGCAATTTACTATAATGTCTTTAGTAGATGCTATCCCACTTTACCGTAATGTCCTTAATAGACATCCTCTCACTTTAATGTATTGTCTTTAATAGATGCCCTCACAATTTATTGTAATGTTTACAAAAGATGTGCTCACAATTTCCCATAATGTCTCTAATAGATGCTCATGCAATTTACCATAATGATTCTAATAGATGTTCTCACAATTTAATGTAATGTTTTTAATAGATGCCCTCACAATTTACCGTAAAACTCTTTAATATGTGCAGTGGCATTTTTGCATAATGTCCTTAATAGACACACTGGCACTTCACAGTAATGCCTATAATAGAAGGAAGCGCGATTGACCGTAGTGCCTCTAATAGATGCCCTTGCACTTTCCCATAATGTCTCTAATAGACGCTCTCACTACTTACTGTAATGTCTATAATAGAGGCAAGCGCAATTTACCATAATGTTTCTAATACACGCTCTGGCACTTTCCCATAATGTCTTTAATAGATGTCCTCAAACTTTACCATAATGTCTCCGATAGTCGCAATCACAACTTACCATAGTCTTTCTAATAGACATCCTTGCACTTAACCATAATGTCTCTGATAGACACCCTCACAACTACCATAATGTCTCTAATAGAAATTTTCACAATTTACAGTAAAGTCTCAAATAGACACCTTAGAAACTTACCATAATATCTCTAAGAGATGCCCTCGCTTTTTATTGTAATATATCTAATAAATGACCTCACATTTAATTGTAATGTCTCAAGTAGATGCCATTGCTTTATATTGTAATATATCTAATAGAGGACCTTGTACTTTACTGTAATGTTTCTAATAGATGTGCTTGCAATTTACTGTAATGTCTCTTATGGACACACAAATTTTAATCGTAATGTCTCTAATATATGCCAACAAAATTAATGTAATGTCTGTAAATATGCCCTCATATCTTACCATAATGTCTCTAAGAGGTGTGCTCACAATTTACCACAATGTCACTAATAAATGTCCCAGATTTTTATCATAATATATCCAATAGAAGCCCTTGAAATTTACCATAAAGTCTCTAATAGAAATGCTTGCAAGTTACCATAATGTCTCTAATAAATGCCTTGGCACTTTCCCATAGTATCTTTAATAGATGCCCTAGCTTCTTACTGTAATGTCTATTATAGAAGCAATCAAATTTTAATGTAATGTGCCCAATAGACGTTCTCACAATTTACTGTAATGTCTCTAATAGACACCCTCACAATTTACTGTAATGTATCTAATAGATATCCTCACATTTTAATGTAATGTCTCTAATAGACATCCTCGCAATATTGGTGAATCCAAAATTTTTAAGGTGTGATTTTTGAAATTTCTGTACTGAGATAGTTTGTGTCATGATAAATGGCAAAAAATATGCAATTTATTTACAAATCTGTTGAATTTAAGTGAAAGTAAATTAATTTTAAATTTATTTTGATTTTAATTTATTTCATTTTTAATTTATTCTGTTTTTAATTCATTTTACTTCAGGTTTTTATTTTGAAGTTTTCAAATTTTAATTTATTTTAACTTAACCTCATTTTATTTTTAGTTAACTTTGTCTTTAATTCATTTTTTAAAATTTATTTTATTTTTACTTTTTCAGTTTCAATTTTTTTAATTTTAAATTATTTCATTTTTATTAATTTATGATTTTACTTTAATTCTTTATTTTGAATTTTTTCAATTTTTAACTCAAACTTACTTTATCTTTAATTATTATTATTTTTTTTAGTTCTATAACATATTTTATTTAACTCTCAATAGTGTAAGAATAAAGTTCAGTAAACAGGGTTGTATACCTTGCCTAAGGATAAACAAAAAACATGTTGAATCTGATGTTGAATCCTCAATTTAATGTTGCTCCATTGCAGAGGTATCTGTGTCCCAGAAAACTGTATGAATCCCTAGTATAGTTTAAATTCATAGAATCTTATTCTCTATGAAAATTTTAACAGAGTAGAGTTGTGTATATCTGATATATATGGTTGATATATATCTAATATAATAGATATATATCATCTATTATAGATATATAGATATATATAGCTATATATAATATTTTTTTCCTTTTTTTCTTTATTTTGTATTTATCAAAGAAACAGTAAAAAGAATTAAAAAAAATGCTAAAATTCACAGGCAAATGGATGGATTTGGAAAATATCCTCCTGAGCTAAGTATCACAAACTCAGAGAGATAAGCAGGGGATGTACCCACTCACTAGTGGTCTCTAAACAAACAAATAAGAAAAAAAAGCCAAACATGCCCAAGCAGCAAACCACAACCACTGAATAGCTTGGGATCAGAAACACCCTGGACTGACCCTTCAAACCCCAGTCCATCTATAGGAACACTTGACTCACTCTTGAGGGAGGGGGGACAAAACTGGATTTGGCCGGGAGTGAAGACTGATCCAAGCATTGTTGGGCCAGTGTGACCATAGGACTGTCTGCTCCCTGCCAAGGGAGTGGATGGGGAGTTGCAGAGAAGAA